>JAJAVP010000377.1:44240-81587 GCA_020740425.3 Heterorhabditis indica
CTATAAACTGTCATTTGTTTCGAGTTTTCGCTACTGATAACTTTGTGGTATTTTTCGGTGACAAAATTGGTTATTATTTAAAACTTATTGTAGAAAATATTTTGTTAGAATAGGATAATTAATGCTTTCTTATTTCTATAGAGAACAAAATCGGTAACTGTACCCAAAGCAGATATTCAATCTCTTTGAAAAAACCTGTGTTAGGAGTTTGGAAAAAATTAGGATATTAAGAAAAATTTCTTTGCCTGTAAACTCTTAAACGTGATAGAAAGTTCTTGATTTTTACTTAATTATCCAACTTCATATCATTACTATAAAACGTCAATTTATTCATTTTTATAATTTAATACGAAGATAGTATACCAAAATCCGTCACACTATTGTAAAAAATTTTTTTTTTACTAATTATCAAAAAGACCTGCCTTTTCAAACATTTTTCCACCAGTGAATTTCCACATATTGTAGTTCTTTTTAACCCATTTGTCAGCTAGACTTAAAGCTATCTCATTCTGGCCAAAAGAGCGTAACCCTTCAATCAGTATCCACATGGTAGGAGCCCAGGCATTAGGAAAATCCCACTGTTGTCCTGATATTTAGAAATACTAATTAATCTATGACACAAAAGTTAATATAGTGTAATGAGATTATATTCACGGATAAAAATAGTATAGCACGGGAATCTAAGTGAATACTGAAATATCATCACAAACGCACCTCACTTCTCTTACCTAGCGATGATTTTACGTCTTATTTTTGATCTATATACGATAACCTATTACCTGTAAAAACTAAAGATGATGGCAATCCACCGGGAAAAGATAATACTCCAGATTTCTTCAAGTACTCAGTGATAGATAAACTATCAAATCCTTAAAAAAAATTATAAAATGAAGAACGATTACATTTAAGCAATACCAGGCTCTCTCATCTATACTCATAACAATTACAAACCTTCATGTGTGCATTTAGCAAACAATGGAAAAAAGTTCGTGTCGAAAAAAAGCTCTAATTGACGGTTTGTGGTGAGATCGAAGTCGAACCAACAACCCAGATCTTCATTCCAAAGAACCTAAATAGAAATATGGCTCATTAGAAATTATACTATTCCAAAGATTGTAAATAAAGTATATAAAAGGGACTTATTACAACCTTATCCTACACAGTATAGTTTCTGTTTAAACCGACTGGGCAAGTAATTTATTAGATAAAACCTACATTATATCAATTATACGATAATAAAAAATCTAAGAATTAGTTTCACGATTGATGCAGGACCTGGTAAATTGTTTGTTTCATTTCATCATATGCTTGTGCACACCACTTTGACTCATCAATATCAGCAACAGCATCATAGAGATGCCCCATCATACGCAGATTTCCACATATAATAGCATTAAGATCAACGGGAACAAGTTGACTTGTCCTGAAAAAAATTATCCATTGAATGATCATATTCACTTTATAGAAAAATATTATAGGTGAATACATTATTAAATAACAACAGTCACTAGCAAGCAACATTTAGAGTAGAGCTATATTGTATCAATACGGAGAAATTTTTTTAAGCTAATATTCAGTTAGCACAATTTTAAACTCTCCTTAAATTACTGAATTAACGAAATAATAGGCATAATTATTATTAAGATAAATATTCATTAATACAAAATTTCCTACCTAGTAAGAAGCACCACCTACACAACTAAATCTGGTTCAATAGGCATTTGTTTTTTAATGAATATGTTACGGTAAATACTGACATTATTTATAAACAAATATCAAATATAACACGAACAACAAATGGAACGTTTTAAAAAAGTAAATAATCTAAATAAGCAATGTCTTACCTAGTACCTTCTATTTTGCCAGCTAAAGGTCCATCTTGCCAAAACCACCGACTAGAAAAATCACGTCCACTTTCAGCAGCTGCTGCAATATTACTCCACAGTAGTTGTTTATCTTGCTCTAAAAAAACTATATTAAAATGCTTTAAATTTGAACAATATTTTTGAATTAAGATAATTCGAAAAAAAAGGTATAACACAAGAATTTTGAACATTGTACTACACGAAATCCCAAATTAATTTTTAGAATAAAAATAAGAATTACCATTATGTAAATGTTCTGCACTCTTAATATCTTCGCGGTAACTCTCTGGTCTTGGTGTATCAGTCACAACACAGTATCTGTATAGAGGACTCGGCCAACCATCAAGCATAATTGATCGGTTAGTTTGGAAGAAAGCCAACTGCACATTTATGTTGGTATAATGAGAAGACCAGTTTATTAAGAACAAATCAAATATACCTCTTTTCTTAGTGTGGGTAATAATTGAGCAGTGAAGTCTACATCTTTCGTAATCTGGTAATATGCATATACACACCATGTCAGAAGTGGTGGCTGAGAACGGTTTAGATAATAAATACGATTTCCATTTGGAACAAATCCATACCTGTGGTAATAAATCAAGAAGAAAAACATCTAGAAATAGAGACTCCAGTAATGCTTGAAAAAATACCAAAACTCAAGCTTATTCAAAACATACTCTTCAATAAGGAATTGCATATTTTCAATCATTCCTCGGACCGTTTTTAGCATCTGAGAAGCAATAAGACCTTTGATAATGAAAAATGTATCCCAATAATATATCTCGCGGAATCTAAATGAGATATATGCTGTAAAAACTATGGAATAAAACAACTGGGGGCTCTCACCTTCCTCCTGGAACTACAAATGGATTTGGAACTGGTAAAATCGAATATCGCTCAGGATTAATTCTAACTTTCTCCGAAATCTGAAAAATTCAATCAAAAAAGAACTGTACGAAAAATTACCAATGGTAAAATCTTAGCAGTAGAATAAAAAGACGAGATGATACAGTGATGAATTCCAGGAGAACTAGTCACTCAATTCACCTGAATCCACATATGTTCATGTTGTGTACTTCATCTGATAGAAGATAGTCAGGGGTGAAAAACATCTCGAAAAAGAGTTCAGAAGAGTGTATAAACCTTTCTATGCAGTGATGGCCACTTCTTATGCAATTCAGCAGCGAAGTTTCGATACCTTGGATCCTGGATTGAATCAAACGCTTCGCCCTAAATTATTCTCAATACTCATTCCTATACTTACAAAAATTAGTCGCAATTCAAAGCGTGGAAAAGTGCAAAATATTTAAATTTAAAATATTATAATAATAGGAAACCTTGGGATTCCAATCAATTGGTTCACATTCAACAAGCTCGTTCTCAGGCTCATCGAAGTATTCTTCAAGAAATGCACGTAAGCAATCAACACTAACAGGACCTGCCGAACGAAGCGCCTCCCATCTTATCAGTATAGTTTCTAGAAGATAGTGTAAATGTATCTAAATTAATGTTATGAATATAAGCCTTAGCACAAGTACCACTTATTACAAAAAATTGTCTCAGGGCATCCCAGATTAATAAAACAACGGATTAAATTCGTAACTAGAATATTTAATTTATATGAAACTAACAGAAAAATAATACGTGAATAAATCACCAGACTTTTTTTGAGGCTAATTTCCTCCACTCAATGGCCACTTTTGCAAAAAAAAAACGTTTTCAATAATTCCATGCTACGTAGAAGTGAAGCTCCCATTTAAAACACTAATTATAAAGAGAAATAAACGTGCGAAATTATGAAAGCGTCAATTCAAAGTTCCATGAAGGCATAATCTTTGAAGAATATAAGTTTTAGCTTCTGCGCCTTTCTTCTTGTAATACACTTTAAAAATACAAATAGTTAATATGATTAAATAAATCAGTTTGGTACTGGCGTCAAGACTTTACTTTGTAATAGACAAATACTAACCAATGCAAATATAAACATCATTACCAACAATAAGTTATTAAAATAATGAACAACATATGTAAGTAGATAAAGAAATATACCAGCATCATGCTTCAGAGACATATCCACAAAATGCTTAGAATCAGCAAAAAGATTAGATCGTTGAACAGCATCTAAAAGTGATCCTTCGCAGAATATTTTTTGCTTCATAGCAAACATGACAAGATCACTCCGTATAGCTTCTGAAATATGAATTGACAATGACCAATCTTTATATACAAAACAAATTAGTTTTCAAGAATTCCAACTGAGTCATTAAAACAAATACTTGAATACTGAAATAATTCAGAAAAAAACCTACATAATAACCAAAAGCAAAGTCTCTCTAATCAGTAACCTTAGATGTTCTGAATTCATAGAGAACTCAGTATAGACGTATCTTTGACAATTAAACAATGACACTGTTGAACCAGATATGCGGAAAGAATTAGCAACGAATGGGCATCCAATAATGAATGCCAAAAACTTAATTGTGCAGTGGATATCACCATAATTGATGCAATCTTCTACACCCTTACAAAACTTAAAATATGCATCACCAAAGAAATGAGAATATATTAATAACTTAATTTTTTAAAAATTAAATAAAATAATCAAACAATAACCTCGTGATATGTTTGCCAAGGAACTGAAGGTTATCCGTGTTACTTGGATACTGTTGGCACTATGGATGCATAATGGTACTTGCCACAACAATGGTACGAAAGTATATGAACGGCTATGATGCCAAGCACTGTGCATCTTCTTTATTGCCTAAAATTACAATAACAACGTTATCATGACAATGGCCTTTCTGAATTACTACACCCTTTATGACGGAATACATTAGTTATAAAAAACATCTATGGCATTGTTATTAAGAGGTCTATCTCTTCTTAGTAGTGTTTATATAGAAATTAATATCGACCATTTCTTCAAAAATACGATGTTTAGATACTCAAGTATAAAATGAAAACAGTACAAATGCATAATTGAACATAAACAATAAAGCATCTTTAATACATTCTTATAATGATATATAGAAACGTTCGAAAGGCCTAAGTGATCACATTATGAACCCAAAGAAAAGCTAATAGCAAACATATCTAATTAAACAATACTAATAAGACAAATTTAAAAGGACTATACGTATTTTCAAAAGAATTTTAAAAATGATACCTAAATTGTAAACAACAATACTACGGGAAAAAGTGTTATAAGTGATAACCAAAGGAAAATGCAGCAAAATAACATAAATAGTAGTATTTAATTATCATTCAAGCATAGAAATATGCACTGAAGCACAATTCTTTAAGAATAAAGTAATAAGTACGAAGCCATATTTTGTTCTAGGATTAACTACGAAAGTCGCAGAACTAAATGGTGCAGTAGATATCTATATAAAAAAGACACTAAATATAAATCTGTTCCCACCTTTCAATGATATTTTATGTATAGAAATATCTACAGATATTCAACTAAGACATGGACATTTATGCATCTAGAGAGTAAATAGCAGCAAATCAATTAAGGCAAATTCATTTGTTAACTGCGAAATTTCCATTCATCAACTTATTATATTGAAAGAAAGGGTGTTTGATTTAAATTGTATTCTTCACAACATGCAAAATTGGACTCCGGATTACAAATTCTTGATAATTCAAAGTCTTATCGTAAACGATAGCAAACAGTGCAACAAGTGAGTTTGTATTCTCAATAGATGTCTCATGAACTAGAGTATGTCAATATGGGATTACAAAATCAATATATTATACCACATTGAAGCTAATACTATTATACCTGAAGTTTTAAAGACGCACACTGTTGCCTTTCGTTGCTTCTTTAATGTCTTCAATCATTCCAATACGAGCACTCCTTGCCTCTTCCTTAGATATTGTTCTAAAGTTGGCCACCATATTCCGTTCACTTATCATACGCTCACGTTCACGCCATTTCTTCTGATCGTATTTTGGATTTACCATTCTGAACCAATTTATCCATTAACACATTTATTTGTAATATTTTAGATATTCTTCCTCATTACAGATTTCATTTTAGTAACTAAAACCAAGTATATTCTTGATATTAGCATACTTAAATCAAATATATAAAGTAATGTAAAAATAAAACTCTAACTGATTGCCTCACTTAAGTGTCTCCTCGAACTCTTGTCTACTAAGTTCATCCATGTCTAGACCCGTGTCATCAATAAAATCGTCCATATCGCTGTCGTAATCGTCTTCATCCTCTACTTCATCATAATTATATGCTCGATTAGACCTGCAGAGAAACAAGTAGCTTATTTACTGACTAATAAATACTCGCAGCCAAATAAATGTACAATAGCAAAATGATGAACGAAATAAAACTAACAGATTGGATTTATGTTCAGTTTGTAACTGTTCATGTTTTTTTTGTCGGTATCGATTTTTGTCAATACTAGTAACCTGACGTATATGGTTCATTTGACGTGGTTTATTGATGTAATTTACTGATGGCTTCTGGCCTCTCTTTAGTGACTGCATCACTATGCGTTCAGAATCTAAAAATAATAATGTAATAATATTTGTAGCAGTTTCAAATTAAGATGTAAATATTGAAGCAATTATATACCACCACTAGAACGACTTGAACTAGAGGCCACGTTAACATCTATGTGTTTGGTCGTTATCGTAGTTGGTTTATATCGAATATCACCAGGTAAGTACCTAAAAATCCCACTGTGAATACTAACAAAAATTTTAAACGGGTAACTTGTACAATGTTACTTTTTTTCAGAAACGGTTGTAGAAATTACGGGAGTAGAAGGCTTCTTCAGACGATTATTAGAGCTGTAATCATATATTTTAAGATTATGAGAAAAGTTGTAATTTAACTATTTCTTAGTTTACTCACTAATTAGATAAACCAGCGATGATTTAAAATATTTACACAGTATTCCTTTAAAGAACTATAATTAACTAACTATTTCATATTATTGGCCGGGTTCATGTCAGTAGCCTTGTCTGACTTTGACGACATCTTACTTAGCTGATGTACAGGATTATAGCAGTTTTCAGGTCTCTTGATTGTAGAGGAATATTCACATGATTGTTTCATGCTTGAATGAGGTATAAACGAGGCTTTTGATTTGGAACTAAACAGTAGAAAAACGTATATAACAAGAAATACTATGTTCATAAACGATATTTTATCTGAATGTCATGTAAATTCTTAAAAGATTTAATATACAAAAATAACAAAAAACTTACTGTTTTTTTTCATCCAAAATAGGCTTTCTGTTTGGTCTCTGATCAAAATCAAGATGTGTTTCCTTTCCTTCAGAAATATTTTGTGCTGCTTTCATTAATGTACTGGAAAAAAAGTCACTAAATAGAACGGCAATTGAACGATTAATTAAATATATCCTGACCTGAAATCAATAACTGTTGGTGCCTCTTTTTTTTGCTTGATCTCTGAAGTAGTAACAGTAGTTTTTGACTTCGAGTATTCCGGTGGAGGAGAAAAAACATCACGCCTGTTAAAATACAATACATCTTAAAGTCGACTAAGTCATTTTCGTGTAATATAAATATTTTGAGTTACCATAAGAAATTACCCATTTCTAAAGAGTATAATAACCATGTTATAGTAATCAAGTAGCTTACGAATGTGCATGTCGACTAGAAAGCCCCATCAAGCTATTTGCCTTGCTTGTAGCAATTCTGTGTGGTTGCTTCTGTTCGTTTGATATAGTTGAACGCGCCGAAAAAAGAAAATTATTACATAGCAAATCAGAAAAAAAACATCGAAATACAATAAAGTCCAGAAAATATGCAGAAATCGCCTTGTCATCCAACTTCTTCTTCTGTGCTATAGCTTTATACACGCCATCACGATAATGAGCAGAAAGCTTATCGTGTTCCTCCTTAATGATTTCTAGATGTTATTAAATAAGCAAAAATATAGATGTATAAGTGATTACACGAATTATATACATCTTCTTTCCATTTCTGCTTCTGTAATTTTTCGACATGTTCGTGATCGTGTCCATATCGAATTTGTAAGTCGATAGCATTCATCCCAAAATGCTTGCCAATTTTTTTGTTAGCCTGAAATAAACTTTCACACTATAATACTACTTAATGCTCAACAAACAAAACCTTAACTAACTTTCCCTCCATTAGCCTGTAGTCGAAGCTGAATGAGTCTTTCTTTTTCAGCGAGCTTCTGTTTATCACGTTTTCTTTTTTCTTCTTCTTTCTTAGCTAAGAAGGCTGTCACCTTTAGCTTATCAATACTGGAGCCACCTGCTTTCTTTGGTATTTTGAACTAAAAATAGATTTCATTACCAAAGTAGATTTTAACTAATTACAATCACCAAATATAAGAAATCGACGGTATGTAGAAATACCTTTTCCGAATGGTCTGGTTCTCTCTTTGGTAGTATTCCTCGTTTTTTTATCAGCTCTAACTTTGCTTTTTTTTCTGCTTCTAATTGTTTCAGGTGAGATTTTCTCTCTCTAACAACTTCCGAGTCAAGATCATTAAGAGTTTTCGAAATGTTTTTCGTGTTTTTAACGGCTGTGTCAAGTAATGACGTAAAATCCATTATAATAATAACTAACACGCCAGCACACAGTAATTCTTCCTGGAAATGAAGATGATATCATTAATCGACTATAAGAATAACTATTTAAATTAGTAATTTTTATAAGTCCAAGAAAAGGTCTACCCACAAATATAACTTTATTAGTATTACTAGATAACTGGAACGCCTTTGAAGAAAATTGTGTATTAATTACCAGTATTAACTCAAATTTTAAAAAATTAATGTACCAAACGTTCACTTCGAAAAAAAGAAAAAAACCTAAATTTCACAAATTCCCGTTTACAATATATATATTAGCTGATAATTTTTTTTACTATCATTATCATTACAACAATATAAAAATCAATAACGTTAGACCACAACACATCACTTGATAACATACTCATAATTAAAATGTAGAAAAATAAGAGATGACAAAATAATCCCTTATTACAACTTAGTCATCTATACTTCAGTATCATAAAGACTTTATGAATGAATAGTAGCGAAAATTGACTACTAAACTATGCTAAAGAAATTCTCCTTACAAAGTAAGTTATACCGAGTACAACAACTAATTTCATTGGTACTGTAGAGCACTACAGCACATTATTTCCTTTAAAGCCAAAGTGAGTTTAATATTGTAATCTTCTGCGTTTGTTATGGAATTAAAAATATTTAATTCCATTGTTATATATTGATATATCTTATTGTAATTCTTTCTATATATCGAGGTTCTAGAAGTTCTTGCTTATAGAAGCTAACAGGGTGTTATTGTAATTTGCTATATTAGTATTGAAGTGGTACTTGAAAGACTGGTTTCATACTGGTTAAGTGAATGGATTTGGATCTAAGAAAATACTAGCTTTTATGAATATTAAAATTTGGGTAGTTTAACGATCAAAAGACTGGTACAAAGGATAGCTAATTTGGAAATATTTATTCTCATCTAGTATTAAGTTAAACAATACTAAATGAAAGTGATTTTTTCATAAGGCATGACGATATTTTGGTGGTAAATTTTGGTAATTTATGACTAACGTTAGTCTTACTATTAAATAAGATATAAAAGAGCACTGATACTATTGTGTCTGCTTCTATTCTATTTTTCGGAAAAGAATTCTCGTACATCTAGACTTCATTGACAAATATTCCACATTTGTAGCGGTAGTTGGTTTTGTCGCCAAGGTATACGATGATCGTTTTAAAAGTTGTTTCACACTTTAATAGGTTTTTCATGTGTATATTTTGTTTTTGAAGTTATTTATTCTATCATTATAGAATTTCATTTAGATGTTATCACTTGCCCGTATTTCTGCGGCTTCGTCTTGTAGTAGAATACTATCCGTTGATCTCCTTAAATCTAAGACGGATGAAATTTACCAACAAAGAGGTTTTTTTTAGTTTTAAGGAATAAATGGTAGATCAATAATTTTGTAAGATTTTGAATGAAGTGGGTCTTCAGGTCGTAAGCGTGCGCTGAAAAAAACAGTTACAAGACAACAGAAATTGGAAAGAAGAATGAAGAGAGAAGAAAAGGAAGCTGCGAGAAAACAGTATACATTTATGGATAGGATAAATATTAGGCGAATGAAATCACTGTAAGTTGCAGTAACATAATATAGTTACTTTGTAGGTGCAAATAATGGCAATTTTTATTTTTAGACTCTCTCCATCACAGCTTTTTCCTAGACGATTATGTCGAGAAGACGAGACCAATCTTCCTGATAAACCTGTAACAAATATATTCATAAGGTTACTATTCTATATAATTTAATTATACGAATGGTGTTAACACTAATTCTTTACAGGAACAATGTGAAGACACAATTCTATTCTATTTCTGAAGTACTTGCAATGCATCGTGAATTACAACATCCAGCTATTTACGATAATCTAAATGCCCTCGTTCGACTTCGCTTGGAACTCAATATGAACACAGAAAGACAAGTATTCCTTAAACTTTAATTTGACCTAAATTAAATAAATTTGTGGTTTAAATACTATATGTAATTGCTTACTACAGACAAAAATGGTGACAAATTCTGATGAGATCGTCCCAGTACCATATCCATTCTCTCATAAAGAAAAGCGGACTATTTTGGCATTTGTGAATGATGTTAAGCTGCAAGAGTTTGCTGTAGAGTGCGGTGCTGAAATCGCACTGGGACGGGATGCGATTAAGAAGGTTGTGCTGTGGTTTTAAATTATTATCTTAGTGATTTCAAAACCGGATCACAATTAGTGCCAATCTGTTTATTTATGTTCCATTTCTTGCAAATTTCAATCCGTTGATATAGTTACCATAAACTACACATTGTAATCTAAAACAACCATAAATAATATGCTCATAACATACTTGGAAATATATTTTGAGCCACTATGAATCTACTTTTTCCTTGTAAGACTCAGATTTATGCTTTAAGTAAATGTGTTTATTTCCGGAATTTATTAGAAAATGGATTTTTATAGATCATTAAAGGACAATTCCGAACTGATGACTATGATTTCTGCGTATCTCATATTGATATGGCATCGTTTATTTTACCAATGAGAGGAATTCTTAAGACAAGGTTTCCTACAAAGTCCAATGGTTATTCATTTGATTGTATTATATATCATTAAATTTTCAGTATACTAATGGAATTTTCTAGTGCTAATGTATTGTCAGTTTGTTTTAGGGGGGCTGGGAGAAGATTTATCCGAACTCATAGCTAAGTTTAAAAATGGGGTGAAGCTAAATATCAAAGGAGACCCTGTGTACCCATTTTGGGGACTAAGTGATTCGATCGTTGGGAAGGTGAGCACATTTGAGTTTTCTACTTCTCTTTATAAATTAATATTATGGAAATTATACAGGTCCTTTTTAAAGTTGGAATACTATATAAATATACATCTAATGATTTATTTAACATGCTAATATCCTATTATTTCAAGGAGAGATTTTAAGAGAAGCTTAATATTCCAACTTTGGTTTTACATTTATTGTTTGATGAAAAGATAAAATAGTAGAATAATTGCTACTAATATTTCAGCTATCTAAAGGATATGATTTCAGGCCTAATTAATTTGAAGAAAAGACTTTAACAGTTTCCCATTTTTTAGCTTAATATGCAAGACAATGAATTGGAAGAAAATATTGGTGCTATAGTTTCTGCTGCATGTAGTCATAGAAATCCTGCCCTTGGTCCTTTTATCAATAGGTGAATTTATTACTTTTGCCAAATTGTATAATTAGAATGCTTAAAAACTTTATTGATTTAAGGTAACTATTAAGAAGTTATAATTTTTTTTTAAACGGCATTGTTTATAGGGCACTTCTCATGACAGTTCCTGGAGATGAATATTACGCTATAAACATTGATAAATGGGTTCCTGTTCCCACTGAAGAAGAGATAGAAAAGGCAAGCAAATAGTTTTACTTTGTAGTAATGAGTTATTTGACGAATGTTTGCAGATAGAAAAACGTCGCAACAAAAGGAGTAAGAAAAAAGGAGAGCAAGAAAACGAAAATGAGCAAAATATTGTTACAACTCCTATGATTTTTAACGAGAGTTGATGATTCTTGTCTCGACAAACCATCTGATATTGTCTTAACAAACCATATCAACTAAGTTCCTTCATTATATTAAATTAAGTACGTTTCAATATTTGTAGCAAATAATCTGATAATTTGCCTTGTTTTCCTGTGTGAAATATTAAATTCTGTTGTTTAGTGCTATAAATTGAAGAACCTCTTATCGTTCTTGGATATCTGTTGCTTATATAGAAAGGAATAGTGTATCATTCTTGGATACGAGAATAAATTTAGGTCAGTATCGTGTTGCAACGCATTGATTCCCTGACGTACCATTAGGTATTTTAACTTCGCAATACTTTGAGCCGCCATCTTTCAATTTACTTATTTTCGTTGATATATTATTAGATTCAGTATCCTTAAGTATTACAACCGTGATGTATCACTTAGCTTAATTGCGGTAGAGGCTATGGTTAATTAGGTATACTCTTAAGACTTAATTATGCGTGCTTAGTATTTTGCTTGCATAGGTTAATTCATTATCCAAGTATTACTTTCGAATTGTATCTTATTGCCTCTGTTGTTAACACTTAAAGTAGCAATATATAATATACAATTTTCCATTAGTTCAATTTAATGGTTTTCTAAATCAAATAAGTGTTTGAGTAGTCATGAAGAAATATAAAATTAATACTAAGACAATGCATCGAATCCATCATAAAGAGCTATGGCACATTTCACTTACAATTTTCTGGTTGTATCGTTGTAAAAAATGTACCACTTATAAGTAATAACTTGTTCATAATGATTGCAGAAGATAACTAGAGCTGTTTGAAGTTCGGCGCTTTCCCTGATTCAAGGCATACTTGATTACTATACTTATAGTAATCAGCCCACGTTATAATCTTTATAACTGCAATTACTCTGGTCCTAGTTATTATTTTTGTTATTAAAGCTCAAGTGTGCTTATTTGTTTGTGGGTTTTCATGTCCTATATACTGTTACTTTTAAATTGTTATTGATTCATATTTGACTCGATATTATGTTAAATTTTATTCTGTATATGGAATTATTTTAGAATGGGTCAAATCGTTACGAAGACAGATTTCTCATGGTCGTATGATGAGGAGCCACATGCTACAAGGTTATTTCATATATCTTAGTAGATTTTATCCGTTAGATTCTGAACCATATCAATTCAGGCGGCGGGAAATGCTTATGAAGTATCCCGAAATTAAACAATTATTTGGCCAGGATCCTGCATTTAAAACCGTTGTCATCTTTATGGTCATCGCACAGATAATATTTGCATGGTTGTTACGAGGTACGAAATGATTTTAAATATGTAACTTTACACATGTAGAACAAATGCTAAATAGTGATTTTTAGTTGTTTACTATTATCATTTAATATTTTATTCCCCATACTTATATTTCCATGTATTTTAAGGCATGATAATTAAGAATCTTACCTTACAAAATATTCTTACTGTAGTATAAATGTTTTTAAGTTCAGACGCTAGTTGGACTCTTGTATTTCTGCAAGCCTATTTCGTATCAGGCACTTTTAATCATGCACTAACGTTAGCAGTACATGAAGTTAGCCATAACCAAGCATTCGGAACTGCTCGACCACTTGCGGTTAGTAATGCTTGTAGTTGTCACTTTAAAGTGATTTTCTTTATTGAACACTTTAATCAATATTTAATGTCCTTATAAAGCTAGGAAATCTTAGTTTGTAATTTGAAAGGTATTCCTTTAATAAATAATTTGAAGTACCAGTTAGAAAGAGTGTTTAGAATCGTCTCTTTGGTTTTCTTGCCAATCTTCCAATGTGTATTCCTATGTCCATATCATTCAAAAAATATCATCTTGAGCACCACCGTAATCTTGGTAAGTCTCTTGATTTTCTAGGTAATTCAAATGTGGAGATAAATTGTTTTAGGTGAGGATATTATTGATACTGACGTGCCGACGGATATTGAGGCCAGGTTATTTTGTACTTCATTTCGAAAATTAATATGGTTGTTTCTCCAGCCTATCTTTTATGGGATTAGACCACTGATAATTTATCCTAAGGTAAATTACTAAGTTTTTTTTAGTGGTTTTTTTAATCATTTTTTTGCTTTTAGTGTTTTAAAGTTTGTGCTACAGTTTGGATGTATTAATATTATGAAGCTCAATCGCAATATGGCTGAATTTTGCTCATTAGTACCAAAGTTTTACTTTATTTTGCGGTCGTTTGACTATCTGCAAAAACAAATGCCAAAGGAACGTGGGAAATTGAGGCTGCGATATTTCGGGATTTTTTGATAATTAGGAGGATATCATGAATTTTTGTGGTCTTGGTAGCATTTTACTTGACTTTTGTATTGTTCAAGTCTTCGTAATAAAGAACATAAATGGAGACATCTGTATGTTCGATGTTCACACTGTATCTAAGTTCCACAGCTATTTCTTCTGTTATAAGCAGTGGAGGTTTCGAGGAGAGGGGAGGGGGAAGGGGGTGTATCAAAAAGGCTATTTATAGTTTCAAAAAAAGTATTTGCAGATCAGTAATATATTTTGAATTCTTAATTTGACATATTGGTTAGTTATTCTAACCGCTGAAAATAAAAGTACTTTTAAGCCTAATATCGGAAAAATAATTATTCAACCCATTATTTGAATAGAAAATCAATGCTCCCTTGTGTACTGGAGCATTTTCAACGCCTTTGATCTAATTCGCTGCATTACTATGGAAAAGGAAGGCAAATAGAGCAGTTAATTTGGAAAATCGGACGCGAAACAATTTGATGTCAAATAAGCATGTGCATATAAAAGTATAGAATTTTCGAATAAACTTAACGACTTGTGAATGGTGACATTACGTTCAATAATATATTTTTTTGAAAGATGTGGCAAACTATTATCTTTTGATTCTTTTGCAATTCTTGTAAGCACAGCTAAATTTCTGGTGGTCGAAATTATATTCTTTGTCGTCATTAAAATAACTACTTCTGACTACCACAATTGTGATTTACAAGCTTTTAGGGGTGGATCAAAAATAATGGAATCAGGCGAGATACCAGCTTGGCGTAACTAAGCTACTATTCAGTATTTTTCATTCTGAAAAAGGGTAGCTAGTACCAAGATAATTGCGGCGCCATGTATAGGTATGTGCTCATATTATTTCCAAAAAATTCGATTTGCTTGCACTTGATATATTCATGTCATGAAGCGCGATCAGTGTTAAAACCAGTTCTTTGTAATTTAATAGATAGGAGTCCTCAGCTCACTATTTAATGTTACTATAATTTTATGAAGAGTGGAAGACATAGATATGTAAATAATAGTTCTGATAAATATCGGAATAAAGATTTTGGTTGGGTAGGTATGTTCCGTAATAGAATAGTATCAATTGCAGGCGTTACATGAGGTGATATATCGGACTGATGGTCTAGGAGGAACTAGAATCAGGTTGTAAATAAACTGCTATAATAATTACCAGAGTGGTCCAAGGATCTATTCATTTTCTGAAAGGGGTATGGTGTATTTCATTCGAATCAAATACAGTCGAAGTTGACCAATTATGTAGGTGGTATTTTGGATATTGTTTTTGAAGCGGAATTGGGTGTTAATATTAAATTAAACACTATTGACGTGCGTTGTTTTAAGTAATGCGAATAGTTCTTAGTAATGTACCAAGCTTAATTCTTATTACTAGGTTAGTTTTAATAGCAGAATACGCAATGTATGTACTGGAGCTAATTATTATTTTATTTATCACCGCTCGTTTTATAGATGTTAGTTTAGTTCAAATCGTTTTCAATATTTTGTTCATAATCAAATTGTACTTCAACTAGGGCAGCAGTATGATTTATAAACGGTCATGTACGTTTATTAGTTACTTATAATTTTTCTAGGTTTCAATAATATAAGTTTTCCTTATTTGGTTTTTCGAGTATACTAATGATACTTCGTTGCTGTTTTCTTATTGTTATTAAAACTGGGCAGGCTGTATCACTGGTATTAAGGTAGTCAAATTCTACCAATTAGATCTAAATTTATTTTGGTCTAGGTCGCATATCTTTCTATACGATGGATTCGCAGTAGAGCAGAGACACGGTAGCTGACTTTCACATCCTAACAACTTTTTCAAATTGGATAGGAGTAATAGGTTGGTATCATCGGAGATAATCAGAACACAACTGGACGTGATTATTATGCTTATTACAGATATCAGAGGAGTCGGTCACTTATATTATATAAAAGGCCTGATTAATTTGTTTGATAATAATGCAAATTCAAGGATATTTCACTATTATACACAGAATCTGAAAGTTGATTAAAATATAATTAATAGCCATGATAGTAATGATTTAAAGGAAATGCTAGCGATAAATAGACTTGTATGGGGTACCAAGATTTATTTTAAAAATATTTAAGTTTCTATAAGTGATATATTGGAATAATGGACGCACGGATAGAGTATTGTATTGACAATCTATCACGAATATAAACAGCCATGGTTCTAATACAAAAGTTTCTTTTAATAAATTTTTAGTTTTTAACTTTTCTAAAAGTAAAGAAGACTACTAATTTACTCAGATAGTAGGGAGGAAGAGTGATTTTCGATCTAAATCCATTGTATTTGATGATAAACTATAATGTGGCATCTATTGTGAAGAAGATATATTTTAGTATATTTGCTCTTTCAAAGCCTATAGTAGTATTTTAGTGCCAAATTTTCTTATAATCATTTACGGTGGATATCATGATTAATGCCTTTTATTCTACACTTCCTTTCTGAAAATATTTGATGCCTATGTATTATTTGGAATATTGTTTCAGTCGCTAACTGATCTTGAAATAGTCAACCTCATTGTACAACTGACTTTCAACTATTTAATCTACATGTGCTTTGGTCCCAAGTCATTTATCTATCTTATTGGGGGATTCGTGGTAGGATTGGGACTTCATCCCTTAGCTGGCCATTTTGTTTCAGAACATTATGTATTCAGTCCAGGGCAAGAAACTTATAGGTTGGTAAAATTAAACATCCTTTGTTAATATATCAATAAGCAAGATTATCTATCCAAGTATAAATTAGGCATAGTAGTCGTCAGCATGAATAATGTAAACAGTGGAAGCAATCATTTCAGCTACTATGGACCCATAAATCTTGTTACATTTAATGTAGGACATCATGTGGAACACCATGACTTTCCTTTTGTATCAGGAGTAAATTTGCCTAAGGTGAGGAGAAATTGAAATAAAATAGTTAAAAACTACTTTATATGGAACGGTTTATATAAATTAGAGTAATTTTTGGTTTTTATAATCAATATAGTTCTATCTATAGATACGTTCAATTGCCCCTGAATACTATGTGAATCTAAAGGTACACCATAGTTGGCTTTGGATGATGTATGACTTTGTCACCAATCCTAAAATGACATTGAGATCGAGAGTCAAAAGAAAATATGCAAAAGAATCGGATTTTACCTTCTATGGGATCGGAACAAATGAAACGAGTAACATGTACAAAGCAGTCCAAAAGGTATCCATATATATTTATTCTTTCATTTACAGATTTCAGAAAATGTACTTGCATAATTTATAAAAGATCATCATTTTGAATCCTCAATTTGCCATGTACAGTGTTAATAATGTTAGCTAAACATTTTGGCTGCACAATTCTTATTTGTTCATGTTTTACCATGTATTTCAGGTTTACCAAATGGCAGTCGGTATAGGAGGGACATGTAGAAAGTAATTTATGTCAATAACGGTACCTATTGGGAATGTTTCTCTTCTAAATGAAATTCTTTATTTTAGAGTTAATATTTGTATTAGGTTGATCTAACTGTTGCTTGACAATTTGCCACTTATTCATTATTAATTCTCTATTGTGCCATGTGTTATTCTTGCCTAATGTTATTATCTTGCCAGGATTGATGTAATTACTATATTTTATATTAATTACTTTGTGATAGAGTTTTCTTATGTACCAGATTGATAATAAATTATTCAGTCACATTTTGGACAAATTGTCGGTTGTAACAAAGTAAATATGAAACAGGGAAAAGCTATACCACAACATTTATCTCATAACAACCTGTAATTTTGGTGTATATTTAGTTTACTGTCTATATGATATGGGCTTATTGTTGGTTTCACCTTAGCGATCTATGGGTGGGGGTGGTCGTAGCACATTGAATTTTTTTATCGCAGTGACTAGTAGCTTCCGACATCGAAGTGTTGATAAGTCTACGTTGTTATTCCACCGTTATTTCCATCTCTTGATAGTAAATCAAAGTATCAGTTAGTCTTCGTTGAAATGTAATGTTTTTGTCGTTTCCCAATCCTTCAAGTTTAGTGAGTGACACCAGAAATGAAAGAAAACTAAGATTAAGACTATAAATTGCCAATTAATTTTGTCAGATCTTATTTAATGAAAATTATGTGAATTTTAGATAACAAAAATAATAAGCGATGATATATAAGGGGCGTGTTTCTATAACTTATTACTAGAATATTACATAGCTGGATTGAAGAACCTATTAAACGAGGTTCGTATTATCGATGAAGAGCCAAAAATATACCACTTATGATTATTTTCATGACAATAATTGTCTGAAGCATTGCTCAAGTTGTCTTAACAACTCTAAAAAGACGATTGGAAAATATATGTTTTTCAAGGCAGTTTAAAATGTAAACATCGGATCGATTCATGGGGAATCTGTGAAGTCAATCTAAGAATTATTTTTGCTGAAAAAATACTTGCCACAATTCGGAAGCAATTTAAAGAAGAAACATTGCAGAGATATATTTCGTTTAAAATTCTTGAAATTAATCCCATACAGACATATTCATAAATTTTTGCAGAAATTATTGAAGGGAATTGGAACACTCTTCCCTTTGATTTTACTCCATAGTATTTTTATAAATAACCAGACGATTAAAAAAACTGTAGAAAACGATTCGAGAATATATGACCCATTAGAGGTATTAAATAGAAATAGAGACAGCCATTATTAGTGTATGAACAATTAAGGTTTACTACGGAAGAATACAAGTGAAGGATTAATTTTCACTCCTGTTCAAACTATATTGAAAGTGTACATATATTACATAAATATATAAAAGCTAAAGTTGCTACTACATGTTTCGTTCGTTTCGAAAATATTTGTTTAATTTTCTGCTTTTCCGCCTACCCTTAATCAACAAGAGTAGTGATCGATTCAATTTGGTGGTTCTATTGGCCGAATATTTGATTATCTTCCTTCATCTAGAGATTGAGGACTTGTACGGTACTATAGTGCTCTGTTTATTATTTGTTAGGATAAATTACTGTAAAACGGCAAAATAAATGGACTAGGTGAATAAAAAGGAAGAATTTATATACTTAAGGGTATTACCAGTTACATTAATATAAAATTTAAAGGGTCCTTATGTTTCTTCAGGTGCTTGAAAGTGATGGAGTTTCTTTAGAACATTAAGCACTACAATGCATTTGAGTGATGAATATTCTATAATTGTTTGTATGATTTAAACATATGCTATATTTATTTAGAATTCCTACATACATACCTTATCTTTTAGAAACTAAATAATTTATTTTATTTTATATTAGCGTTTAAACTTGTTCATATATAATATAAGGACTTTGTCAAATTTTAATTAAAATTCTAATTAAAACATTTTATTTGTGAGTAATATAAAATTTTCTTGTATAAATTTATTGTATGAGCCTAGATTAACAATAGACGCAATAAGTGTTTATTACTTTTTCCAGTAGCGGTTTGAATGCTTCTAGAATCCAACATTTGACGTCATTGATATTGGCTATTACTACCAAATTCAACTCAATCATTGTCTTTCGTAATGCGTGTCGATTTCAATTTGATTATAGAGGATAACCGTTTCAAAAGGGGCCGGGCTAAGAGCACTCAGTCATATAAGCTCTCTCCATAATTCCCAGTCGTATTATGTGTCGCCCGTTTTTCACTCTTCCTCTTCATCGCTCTCACATCTTACAAAATTATATACGATACGCAAGAAAGTTGGAAATGGGTAAATCTGAAACGAATATAAACATCGGTACAAATTTCTTTATTCTAAATATATTTACCAAATCTTTAAGAATGGAAACGAAACCATTAGTATATTCATAAGCAATGATTTTGCATTGTTATGTGAACTTATTAGGATGGGTGCTATTTTATTGGAAAAAAATGTTACTCATAGTACCTAATTTGTCGATTCTATCTGTAGGATCATCTTTAAAGTCTGGTAGAATGCATATTCGTTGTTATACATTATTGCCAAATATTTTAAGCTTGTTTCTACAAGTGGGAGTATGGTAAAAGCCCTAGTATTTTATAATTAAATATGTTTAGTATTCCACTAAAATCGGTTTGATCTATAAAAAGAACTGTTGGTACTGACTTTGAATGAAATACTTTCTGCGAATAAATCCCATAGGTTTCATTACTTATTTCTTAATGTAAGCCTTTTGTAGCCATTCTCTCTAATACCTAAAATCTGTATTAAACCACTGAAGACTGAAAATACCAGTGCAAAATTCGCTTTTCTGAAAACATTTGACTCTGCTTAGTTTTCATGGTCGTCATGATTACTTACCAATGATATGTAATATTTATTCGTTATATACTATAATAGCGTCATCGTTTAATCCGATTAAGATATATTGAATGTTATTTTCTTACTAAATATGTAGATCCTCCTCGGTATTTTCTGGCGATAAAGCTTTATTTTCTAAGTACTCCATCGTTTAACTCTTTTAAATCCTCGTTTCCATTCTTAAGTTTATGTAGTCCACAGAAAAAATTTAGATTGTGCTTAAATTTAAGAATATAATCTTTCATATGATAAAGTGCATTACTTTAATGTAACGCATTGAAATTGTATGTTCTATAGAGGCTTTAGTTAATTGAAGAAACGAATTCATACGTTTTTTGATCAGTATTTGAAAAATGTAGAAATCTGTCTAACAATATATTAGATACACGAAAAAATTCTCTCAACTTCTAGTTTTATTACCCCAATATTAACCTCCAAAAGAATTGATACTAGTGAATATAGTACAGTGCGTCCCGAAATGATATCACTATTTTTAATATTTACTGTTCTAATCCGCCATATTGATCTAGAATTTTCTTAGATGGCTCTAGGAAGTTTCCATTGTTAATTTTATGCTTTTTCTTTTAAAATGATTTTTGTATTATCATTTATTCTCAAAACCACTCATTTTTCATCATTCCAAAATGAAAGCACACTTTATTAAAATACGTGTTAACCTCAGATAATAGTGTAAATTAGAAAGGCTTAGAGAACAGAAGATTACCCCATTTTTAAATAAAGTTTGATTTGGTTTATAAGTCTATTGATATATAGGCAGGACTCTAACTACTCATAGGTTAGGGTTTGAGAAAAGAAAACCGTGGATCATTGCTATTTCTAGGAAATTTTTATCACAATATATTCAAAAATCGGCTTTCTTTCTGGTAAGTGAAAATAGACGCTTTTTGTCAGAGGAACAGTATGAATTGTCCGTGTTCAATAATCTGTTGATTTTAAATTGTCCAGAATATCATCAGAAACGAAACGATTAAGGCGGTCCAATAGCATCAACAGCATTAAATGAGTCTTCTCATATCAGTTTTCGCTCTACGATTTACAGGACACTTCAGCAGAGTGGTAAATGTGTTAAAGAAATGCTAACAAGTAATAGAAGCCAAATAAGACAGATGCAGATACAGTGATAATCTTCCAAGAATTCAGAGGCATTTAACGATGTGGCATAGTGGTAATGGCTGAAATTAGGAACATCTCTGCTTGTTCACTTAGCCTGGACGGTATTTGCATTTAATCAGTCTCCATTGTCTTTTTTTTCACAGAAAACAGCCCTGATAGTTCCAGAAGATTCGATGACAAGTATTTTAGACATTTAGAAGGATGAATAGAGGTCGTTAAATTAAACCACTTTACGACTTAGATATGTGAAAAAAGTAAATAACCTTGTCAATTTAACAGTTAGATATTTTATGGCATATGCAAATATGCTAAGGACAGTCAGAGTCGGTGTGGATGGCTGAGCGGTCAAATTGTTAGTTATAGTTTGGCGAATAAGAAGATATCACCTTATTTTGACTACGGTTCCACTACTATTTATATAAAAATCTTCGGTTTGCATACCAGCATAAAGTATGGAGGTCCAAAGCCCGATTCGTCAGAGCAAAAGATATAAATTAGTGCAATGGATTTCGGTGGTGGGTATGTCTTTTGAGTTCTGTTATACAGTGGAAGGCAAGTTTGGTGGTAAGTTTCTTATAATTTAACATCTTTAAAAAGCCAGTTTGGCACATAGGTGCCAAACACTTCTCGAGCGTCCAAAAGTATTTTGCGCGCCATGAAATGATAGCTTGATACTTTCGACTAGCGAAGACGGAACAGGAATCAGCACACACGATGTCCCATGAAGACGATGACGATATTAAACTAATTAATAAAAGCGTAAAAGCCAATTAGGAACTAGTTAAGAGCTACAACACGACTAAAGACTTGAGTAGCGAAAGGCGGTAAAAGAAATTTAACTTGCGCCTTCATCTTTACACTAGGCGATGTTCTCATCAACCAGCGTCTCTGAGATATCTTAGGGGATAGTCATTGCATTTGCATCTGTCTTGGTTGACTTCCACTTTCTATTACCAAAGTAACGCAAAAAAAAACGTTAAAGCGTGGAATGAAGTAGGAAATAGTATAATGAAATTCTGCTAATAATATATCTGAACAGATTTTTCAGGTTGTTATTAAGTGGTAGTTGTACTGAATATTATTTAATTGTTTTATGCACTGGCTGTTATTGATTTTATCATTAACATATATTTTAATAGTGTGCTTTTACATCAGAATGTACTGTATCTCTACACTTATAGATCTTGAATTATGGTTTTTTTTAATTGGAAGTCTCACTTTGATATAGATCTTAGAGAAAATTTCTTCGCTGAATGTACGTTTTGGATATTATAGATGGAAACTAAAGATGCTACCATAATTAAATATCTTCATACTGTTTTAATTGCATTTGTCAAGTTATAGATATCCCCAATGTTGAGGGAATCGCTGTTGATCATCTGTTTGGGGGTAATGATTGTTTCTGCTTTCGATTCTTCAGAAATAAGAATGCTTGAAGATGAATGTTGGTTTATTTATTGGTCTACTTTCCTGTTGCTTTTTAGTACTGCTACTTAGTTTTAGGCTTTATTTTCTTAAAAGCTATATATTAAGTAGTTAATGCTAAACTCCTTTCAATAACGAATTAAATATAATGCACAAAACAATAAACATATGGTTTCCTAAAAAAAACGAAGATCCCTTAATATTTACATGCATTGGTGGTACAGAAAAATAGAACCTCTTAAGGCAAAGCTAAAAATCACACTCGTGACACAAATTTTCTATTAATTTATCGTTGCCACAGCCACTATAGTACATCAAATGAAGCCATTATATTAGAAGTAATGCGGTTATGGTCTTTAACATTTTCAACAAATCACTATTGTCATTTAAATTTAAATAAAATGGCGTATAATATCTTCTTCTTAGCACATAAAATATCCACATTTTCGTAGGTTTGACTCCCAATCGGTTCTTTTATGAGACCTCTTAATAATTGACTATGCACTCATATTTGTCGAGAGCGTTGTTTTTCCTATCAAGTATAGAATATTTTTCGCTGATGATTGTGCAGATTTAACATCCTGATTGTATTCAATTGAACACAGGACAAAAAATATGATCATACCGCATAAATATTACATTAACCATTTTCTTGCAATATTAAATTGAGGCTTCGCTAATAGCCTAATGGTCAGAAGTTTTGAAACATAATGGCAGTACTGTATAATATAAAACTATCTCATAATATAAATGTCCTCACTATACTTCTAATTATGTGGAATATTGTTTCAGTACAAAATCTATATTTTTAAATTATAGGATAAAGAGAAGAGATAGAAAGTTTTAAGAATTGAAGGAAATTTGTGGGAGTAACATTGAGTTTCTATAGCATGTTTTCTTAAGTTTTTTCAGCTTTAGATGACAAACGCGGTGGAAGTGGATTATTCAGCTTTACCACTGGTTAGTTTAGTTCTAAAAATGTTAGAAGTTTGGTATACTTATATTTTTAATACAATAATGTTTAAATGGACAATATTTGGCTCTCAAATTATATATCTCGTGAAATTACGGAATGAACATAGCAGTTATTTCATCACACACGAATCGTATTACTAAGTTGACATTAGTTGATCTAGATGTAGAATTGACAGTACTATTTTATACCTAGTCTCTCGAACATTAAATATTACTAATATATTGAGCTTCCATTTATACAGTCAGAGTCTTTGAAATTTGTGAATAACATTAGTTTGAACATCAGTACATTTAGATTTAAAAATTGAAGTTTGATATTCTATTAATTCAGATATAGTAGCAAAGCGATCAACGGGTCCATTTACAAGATTCGTTCGATCACTCGGCGTAAGTAACCCTCGCTCACAAATGATTTTTAGTATTTAATAGTAGGTCACATATTTATGATATTTAGATTTAAAGTAAGTATTTCAGCAAAAAATAGGTCCACTGACTAGATTCAACAAGCGAGATGGCAGCAGTGCACCAATAATCAGGTCCCCTATTTAAAATTGGAATCTAGGATATCGAATTTGTTAAAATTTGAGATAAGTAGTCCTGAATTGATATAAATGATTAAAATAGTAAAGATTCAGATTTGGTCGTAGTGTGGAGAGCTTTCCACAACTTAATTTGAACAAAAGAGCACAATCTAATGGAGTTCCTCTGATCAGGTAAATAGCAATTCTGAATTTTTATCTTCATTAATTTACTTAGTTTTACTTGTCTAACACTATAGTACTTCTCTAAAAGTAGTTTAGGATCTATTCTCTAATTTTTTTTTTCAAAAATGGTTTTGTAAGGATATAGATAATTTTGCTTATCAACTAGTTAATTACATTATGACTGTTTGCAGAAGTCATTTCCTCTTTCCTTATTTTCTACAATTTCAGTTCTATTAGCATCGCATTTACTAATTTGTTATATACTAGGAGATATTTCGTTATAGAGGCTAGTTGTAGAGTGAAATTCCTTTTAATAGGTTTTTCAAATACATCGGTTTTCTATTTCTTCTTTTCCATGAGTGATAGTTGATTTGAATAGTTATAGCAGTTGTTTTTAACAGTATTTACGCTAATTTTTTTGGATTATAAACTGGATAGAACCCTCAACCATAAAATTCAGTTAGTTTTTCTATCGCCACATATCTCTTAAATATACCATTTTGACGAAAATGTTCTTTTTCATATCACATTAGTTATAATCGAGTCATAACTATGTTTGTCATCTAAAACATCTTTAAAGATTTGGGCGCGCTCCAGAAGCTACTCCTCTGATTAGATTCGGGAAAAGGTCCATGGATGGAACACCACTCATTAGGTTCGTGTCAAAATAATTTTTCATAATCTTATTATATATATTAGTGGAAAGTATTTTTGGTTCCAACATATTATTAATTGAGAGGAATTTGATGCTGTATGTGCTTTAGATTTGGTCGTTCACCATCCAGTGCTGTACCTTTAATTAGATTCGGCCGATCCCACAGTTCTACTCCTTTCATACGGTATTGATTTATTAGACCCTAGTACATTTCAAAAGATGGAAATCGCAAAGAATGTGTTCGTAAGGTTTGGTCGTGGTCTCGATGCGTCACCACTAATTCGGTTCGGCAAAAAATAAGTGCTGAAATAAACTGCATTCAAGGCTGATATTGTCCTATCCACTACTACCGTAATAAAAAAGGTCAGAATCAAGCAATATTTTAATCCGACTTCTTCCATCATCGAATTCCAGCTGTTCTGAACCTTTCCTCTGGACAGTGTACCAAGATACTACGCTAACTTCTTTTACCGCTATGCAGTCAAATTCATTTGGCGCAAGAAAGTAAATTCCCGACTTCATCCAACTTCTTGTATTTATAAAGCTGATAGATCCAAATTCCATCAAACTGAAGTATAGAATTGCTGAGATAAAGTTTTTCATGTTTGGCTAGCCTTTTAGTTCGCTCCAGTGTATAATGTGTTCAGTAATCAAAGCATCAACATTCCAACTTTCAGTCACAACAACTTAAATCATACTAACTGCAAACCAGAAGGAAAAATATTTATAATTGAAAATTTTCTAAAATACTAAGAACAGAATGCTCATTAACATGTAAAAACCACTATATTAGTTCCTAGATATGAATACTTTCAGTAGATGATACGAAATGCACTTTCAAATGAATTGAACTAGATGGACTTCACATAGTAAAATTAGCATTGCTACTACACATACATTTCCAACATGATTTCATGGGGAAGGAAATATCATAAACATCCTAATAAACTCTTAACAAATTAATTGGATATAACAAAGGCTTTACCAACTGTATTCTTTGTTAAGGGCACGTCCTATTATTAAACGTCGAACCTAAACAAAAAAGTTCATTATGGTACATACTGAATATGTAAGTGGGAGCCTTACTTCACTGGTTCCTGCACCAATCTCATATAGTTTGGCATCCCTTAGAAGTCTGCCAGTAGGATAATCGTTGATGTAACCATTTCCACCTAAATATAGTTCATACCACTATGAAAATGTTGGTCCTAACATGAAAATACATTCAGAGCATTTTTTAAAAATTGTTTGAAGTAAATGTAAAGGTATAAGAAGAGTTACGCACCAAGAATCTGAATTGCATCCAGGCAGACCTGTGTACATTTCTCCGCCAAATACAAAATCACTCCAGCACAATCCTGCATACTTACTTTGTATAACTTCCCAAATATCCATAAAAACGCACTGTAGATAATTTTACATATCCTAATGTAGTAAGATTGATAAAATTATACCTTATTAGAAACATGACCTTGATCGGCAGCCTTAGCTACGACATATAAATACGCCCTACTGGAATTCAATGTCGTATACATATCAGCTAGTTTACCTTGCATTAGCTAAAAAAAAAAGAAAGAAAACAACATATCATAATATATAATGAATTATATAAGTATTGCCTGGAATGTTCCAATCTTAGTTCCAAATGCCTCTCGCTGGTGGGCATACTCAAAGGCAATATCACAAGCAGCTTGCATCAATCTGTAAGCACATATATAAAACACAAAAATATGGCAAAACGTGTTGGAAATGATTCAGTTCAAATAATATTTTAATTAAATCTCTACTTACAATTGCCCAAAAATATACGGTGAAAATCCAGTTATCAATTAATAAATTATTCAATATATATGATTTTAATAGTTAGAAAGAGTTGCCATTTCATAATTTATGCAAGTGCCATAAAACTAAAGGTTCTACCCCAGTGGTCCTCCCGATAGAACAAGTCTCTCATAATCAAGTCCTGTCATCAGTACGTACACACCTTTCCCATAATCGCCCATCACGTTTTCCTCTGCAACCACAACATCATTTTTTAAAATTAGATGAGTTTTCATTTTTACACTATTAGCATTCATCCAATATTCTCCTGATGTCATTTATTTAAAGATCTCACTCTTCACAAAGAATTATTTATTAACGTACCAGGTACTTCACAATTCTCAAATACCAGTTCACATGTGTTTGATCCACGCATTCCTAACTTGTCAAGTTTTGGAGATGTGGAAAAACCAGGCATATCCTGAATAGTAATGTCAGTGAGGATATTAAAGAAGTACGTAAGATTGCTAACCTTTTCAATCAAAAAACATGTAATCCCATGTTGATGTTTACTTGGATCAGTCTTTGCATAAACGACAAGTACATCTGCGTCTGGACCATTTGTAATCCAAAATTTAGTGCCATTCAAAATATATCTAAATTAATTAATGACATTTCAAAGTTCATAAACAAACTAAATAATTGAACTTTATATTTACTAACTAAAATGAGTCAGTACACTAAACATTAACTACTATTGTATTCAAGCTAAAACTGAGATATTTCCCATTGGATTAGTTTACTTTATACGTAATGTTAGCAAAGTCTAATTACTGACTTTCTACCCTGTTTCTCCGCGCGGAGCTTCATGCTAACAACATCAGATCCAGCGCCCGCCTCCGACATCGCCAATGCGCCAATGTGCTCTCCGCTGATAAGCTTAATTCATATAAATTGAATTTCAACTTAAATCCCCAAGTCATTTAGACACGTCACAAGACATAATATATGTAAAAACTATGTACCCATAAGAATAACCTTAGGCAAATACTTCTCCTTTTGCTTTTCATTTCCATTTCTGACAATTTGATTCACACAAAGATTTGAATGTGCGCCATATGATAAAGCAATAGACCCACTCGCGCGAGAGATCTCTTCCATAGCTATTACGTGTGAAAAGTAGTTCAGTTCAGAACCACCATATTGAGCTGTAAAAAAGCGTTGGGAACACTTTAGCTTTCTAATAGACAGCTGCTTTAATTGCTGTTTAAGCATTGCATTTCGTGAAAACATTACCACCCCTAAACTAAAAATTAATTAACCAGGAGCAGTAATTCCAAGTAGGCCATGCTGTCCTAGCTTCCGCCAAAATGGCCTTAGTTGATCCCATCCGTTATTTCTATCAATATCCTGAGCAAATGGGGCTAGTTCTTTGTCAGTAAACGCACGAATCGATTTGCGCAGCTGAAAAGGAAATATATTGCCATAAAGGGTAATATACTCCTATATTTGTACATGGGAGTCCCACAATATTAGTAATTTAAATCATACCGCTATTTCCTCTTGGTTCAATCCAAATACAGCGTCTTGTATAGGGTATGAGGATATAGAGCGATAATACAACGACTTTCGTAGCCAATTTCGAAATGGGATAGAGATGGACATGTATAAAAAATATTTGAGTAAGCAATAGAAATATGAAATTGACTGATTAGTAGTTGACACATTTAATCGAAATTATTCCACAACTAATACTATTATTTTGTAACATACTGTGAATGTTTGCAATACTGTTTTGATGTACTGCAGTAAATACTCGGCAAATAAAGGAAATACAAATATCCTAATATAAGAGTAATATTTCAGACTATAGCAAATATTCCAAGACACCAAGCACATTAAGCACTATCTCACAAGAAAAAGCCTTAAGTAAATGAGTGCTTGATCAGTAAATTAAAATAAGCATGCTTATACACGTCTTTATTATAATTATGTTCGTTTAAAAGAATAATTTCATATTGAAGGCTAACGAAAATATTTAATTTTAAAGGTCTCACTGCGAATTTGCTTAGTTGTAACTGAATAATTTGACCTCGTGAATCTATTTTATTGGAACCTTGAATAGTAACGATAACAGATACATTTTATGACTCCCATTTGTATAATGTTTTGAATATTATATTGCATAAGGATTAATTTTTCCTTTTGAGTTGTTTGTATATCACTTCAGACTTATTTACGGCTACATTTATTGGATATGGAGGGAGGAGAATGTACTATTCCTGATAGTGAGAAAGTTCGTATTGCATCTGATTTTCTTCAGCATGCTCCACCTGGAGAATTCAATGAGGTTAATAATTTGATATTTACTTGTGATAATATGTTTTTCTATCCAGTGTTTATAACTGGTCTTTTTTAATTATTAAAGTTTGTTTGGCTGCTCGTCATTTAAATATTGCAATTAAGGTATTCAATTCTGTTCGTATGCTATTAAATAATGACTCTCTTTTGAAAGAGGGTTGTGCATCTGCCATTGCTCAGTATAACCAAAAGCAATTCGTCCCAGTAAAACTGGATGGTGTGGCAAAACAGGTTTTATATTTTTAAACTTAACTCAGAATCTAGTGGAATATTTGTTACAGATGAATTTATAATTTTTTTCCATTTAGTGAACCTGGATAAAAATCTATTATATAAAATATTGCATATACCCTGGAAGTTTGTAGAATAACTATCAGTTTTAGCAAACTCAGTGATATGTGTTTAAATTGTTTCCCCTAGACTCTTGTAACTCAATACAATGATCTTGGAAACGGTAGATTCGTTGATGATTGCTCTAAGCGAAGTTTCAAATATGACCATCTACGAAAAGAAGCCAGTGATATTCAACCTTACCCAGGAGAATCAGGTGTAGCTGAAATATGGAGATCAGCTTTACAAAAGGTGTAATGTATTTTTATTATTATCATCTATGAGCTATTAGCTATTAACTGTAACGATTTTATTTAGTAGAATTATATCCTAATGAAATTGTAAAAATATAAAATTTCAGGAATTAAATGCATATATTGATGAGCATTATGCTAAATCAGGTGTTGGTTGTGTTTTTGCTAAGAATGGAAATATCGTTATTTGTATTGAATCACATCTATTCCAGCCCAAAAACTTTTGGTAAGAACTTTTGGCGATTGACATATATTTAAACTTCTAAATCATTATAATAAATTTTGTATTTTAGTAATGGTCGCTGGCGCTCAGAATGGAATATTCCCGTTGGTGATGGAAGATCTGGTTACCAGGAAATTAAAGGAAAAGTCAAAGTTCAAGTGAGTATGGTAAAACTAAGTATTTGAGAGTATGTAAAATGCTCACTTCCACTAAATTGGTTTGTTTACAGTTATTATGGAATTTTATAAAAAGGAACAGTATTTACACTGCAGAAATTTTATAATAATCTAGTGTTTGATTTTATGATTCTAGATGACCTAAATAATTTGTTTAATATTTTATTAATATTCATATAGATTATTTTTTCATGATATGATTACAGTAGGAATGACTTTTGTACTAACTGTTAGTAATTCTGTACATAAATTTCAGTTCTTTATTACGAATACGAAGTTTTTTTTAAGGAATAAAGATAATTATAGGTACATTATTACGAGGATGGTAATGTTCAACTTTTCTCTGAGAAGGATATTAGTGCTAAAATTCATATTTCTGTAAGTTTAGTAACTTCGCATTAATATGATATAAAATTAACCTCCATTCTTCCCTAGACTGACATGGAGAAAACTGCGAAGGAGGTACTGCAACTTATATGTGAAGAAGAGGCCAAATACCAGGTTTGCTTTATTCATTGTCATAGAATTAAGTGATTTTTTGAAAGTCGACTTAATAAAATACACTATAATATTGCTTAGTATACATTTTGAAATTACTAGGTACTGAACATTTTCATTTATAGCACGCTGTTCAAGAGAACTATGCTTCGATGTCAGATAGTACTTTCAAGGCACTACGTCGACAACTTCCCGTTATAAGGGCTAAAATGGACTGGCACAAAGTTGTTTCTGTCCTGGGATAAGTAAGAATGAATTATTAATTCATTCACGTATCATGACTTGAATATTATCTTTAGTAAGTGAAAACCACAAATCAGCCTTGCGTAGGTAATTTTCTTTTGGCAAATATTTAAAAAAAAAGTTTTTATAGTCAATCTTTTATTTAATGATTTTTTGATTGTGGAATTTTAATTTTGCTTTATTGTAGCTATATGGACAAACATTAGTCTACTTCAATTACCTGAGTTTTTTCTTACTAAATTAGATAGTAAGTTCGGAGTAATAAACTACAGATGTTACAGCTAATCAATCTTGTATTTTTAAAAAAGTATCTTTTAGCTATCCACAGTTCTGTTTCGATTATATATTCTCTTATCCATCTCCTATCTGGCATATTTCTCTCGTGGTCAAGGCTCTCAATGAGAATTTTGTCATTCTTGCTTTGCTGGTAGTTTATTCGTTTATGCTTACATTTAAAACGAATTTTGTGTATACATAATAATGCTAGGTATATTTGTACGTTTGTTTTTACTGAGTATTGTGCTATTTCATTCGTTTTAAAGTATATTAAAAAATAATTTTCCAATATCAAGGGGGAATATTTGGATAAGGTATATCCTAATTTCCTATTTAATTGATTTTGTATTGGTTGTTATCGTAATATATGCAGTTTTTGTGTAGCTGGTTGATCATTGTGTATACTAGTTTTATTTAAAATACAACCTCGAATCGTGTTAAAATTCTCCATAATTATTTAGTAATGGCTTTGTAAAAGATGCTTATGATTATCGGATGATTTTGTTGTTATCATATGTGTTAGTCAAACCTTTAAGTTTAAAAAATATTGGATCGATATTGGGGTCATACTTATGCTTGTTTTGCAACAAGTTCTATACGTAGAGATTAGTGTATATGATAAAGGAGAAAGTGCGTAGGAGATGTACGTCTATACATTTTATCGCGTTACTAATTAGCATCTGTACCGTTAACTCTAAGATGTTAAGGTCGTGATTGAATATGATATTCCAGAAGGAATGGTTGATTTAAAAGGTGTACCAAGGATGACTACAATGTGAGATTTCATATATAGTTACGTTACATGTTTTTTGTCGGATGAAGTGGGTGTTAACTTCTCATTACATTCTTTAGTAGTGGATGAGTTGAGCTATTTTCCATAATTTTTATATAATAGTGTTTATTTGGGTTAAATTATAATATATACTTGGCTAGTTCAAGTAGTAATGAAATAGACTGGTATAAAAGTATAATTAGTGATTAGGAGACGTTTCTACGTAGGGAGATTCTCTTGAGGTAGAATTCAACAATTATTGCTGATTTTTAAGGTCTATCTCTCCGGTGCCAAATGTTTCTTCAACGATTTCTCCAGGCACTAATTTATCTACAACCAGAATTATTACAAATATAATAAATGCATCAACTAATGATATAGCAATGCCAACTTCAACCGTAGTGGGTATTCTTATTTACTGTTTCTTTTTCAATAATTATTAACAAAAAGTCGGTTTTCTAACTTGAAATTAACACTTCTGATAGTTTTTTGGATTTCACCCGCACTTAAATAAAATATTTTAAAACAGCTATCTTATCAACGCGAGCTTGTATTCTATTTACAAAAAATTCTAAAATAAATTAGCCCTTTTTCGAAATTAATTTAAAATGCATCAAGTAGATTTTATTTAGATACTATTATCTACCCATTAGTTTTTAAAGTTGCTTTAGCTTACATTAAAGGCTAGTAATGTATCGACACAAGTATCACTATCGCCTTCCCTGAGTTCATCATCTTTTGATTCCATTAGAACTGTTAGCACTTCGTCAGTGGATTCTCAATCATCATCCGGCGTCATGTTTTTGTCTGTTGTGCTATTCATGGTGACGGTGGCACTATTATTAAAAATCATTATCAGTAATCGAAAGAGGTAAGTGTAAGAAGTTTAGTATCTATTTTAAATCGATATTTCGAGAGTAAAGCGTACAAGAGTTAATATTGTTGCAACAGTGTTATTAATGTCTTTTGGATTATGAACCATAATTTCAATAGATGGGCTATTGTATTATAAAATTATAAAACAATATTTTTTTTTACTCAGACCAAGCGATCTTATTGGCGGTACAGCTCGTTGGCGGCTTGCTGCTTCTCAACAGAGTAGTGTTGGACCACAACAAACAACTGCTACATATGCACCAATGGGGGAGCGACCATCTGAAAATCGACTCGATAGGCCTGGACCTGATAGATTGGACTGGGAAAGACAATTTTTTGATGATACTGCATCAACGGTGAGATTATCTAAAGAAATTTCTTATACTTAGAAAAAATCTTTGATATTTATTGGATTATCACTAGAAAGCCTGGTATAGATAATTTTTAAATCTTTTCTACTCTTCGAATAAGTGAGTATTAAGTGATTGTACTCATTAAGTTGATTCAGCAAGAGTAGTTAAAATCATTACAATATGGGTTTTTTTGCATTTTTTGAAGGTAATTCAGTTTTATAGGTTAGTTTCAGATAAATATTGAAGTATAGTGATGTATTCTAAAAAGTGGGTTTAGAGATGTAGTGCTGTGAATTTCTCATTTTATATTTTTGTCAGTCCTCTGATTTTTTTCATCTAAATTATTATGGGTTCCTTATACATTGTCTTTAATTCGATCCATTGATATTTAGAAATCATATGTAATATCTGATTTTATAGAAGTTATCGAAAATAATAACTATGATGAAAATGTTTTGGCTGGATATCTACAGACTTAGAATACTAAGGAACCATTGGAGTTGCAATATTATGTTATCTTGTTTTCTACTGAATGGCCATATTAGCATAATTTCTAATTATAATATAATATTCTATCCAATAATAGTATGAAGCCAAAAATTTATTTGAATATTCGTAATTTTAGGCTCCTTCCCGTTTGCATCTTGGATATAATCGGTCGTAACGGAGTTCTGTACAGCTGTAATCACTAAATTCATACTTGTTTTAATACAATACATTAACAGTTTTATGTTGTGAATTGTTTTAATTAGTTACACTACTTATGACTTAAAATGATTGAAGTATTTGAGATCTAGAAATAGCACATGTACATGAAAAATATCGAGCTACTAGTTCATTGAGTATTATTTATTTATCCGTAGATTTTTATATTTTTGAAATCCAATTTTGGAGTCAGTTTTAATAATATCTGTAAAGCATACAGGGAGTAATTTTTGGAGCTTAATTTATTCGTTATTTTAAAGAATTTCATTTTTGGGGCTAATCGAACAAATGAATCGTTATAGACTATGAACATCCACAAGTTTATAGTTTTAGGCAAGTTACAGGGACTGCTGAGGTTCATTTTTATTCTTAACAGCAGAACGTTGGTTAGGTGTGGGTTCCAGGTAAAAAATTTTTTTTCATTTTTAATTGTGTCATGGTGGGTGGTGATACAGTGTAAGTCATTGATAGTCATAAGCAGCAGGCTTATGTAATTATATCTGTGATGCGAAATGATCTTCAGTGGGTGTTTTCATACTGCCATTTGTGGACATTTTTAAAAGTCGGGTTAGGTTTACAATGAACACTAAGTTTTGGACGTGGTGGGTACCATGTATCTTTAAAAACATCGAGGTACTAGTGATGGCCATTCGAGAAGTTAAGGAAGTTGATGCTATTAAATATCTGTTATTGAAATTATAGCACTGGGAGTGAACAGTTTAATGTTACACTTTAAACTAGATATAATTGTGCTACCTTAGTGGATTGTCCAAATGAAAGCTTATTGTTGTAAATGATCCCCAAATCTCAAGCGCCCTTAACAATGGAAAGCGGTTCTCCGAGAAATGTGTGCATGTGGGCAAGGTAGTTTTCGATTAGCATCACTTGAGCTTCTATCTTACTGATACTTCGTCGCTATCTCATAAACCATTCAGCTTTAGCATCTATTTCATACTGGAGTGCAGGATGATCATTAATGGCATGCATATATTGAATTAAAAACGCTTGAAGGAGGAGTTTCTACAATATCGTTGGCATAGAGAAGGACAAATAGGAGACCAAGAACAGTCTCCCACACAACTTCAGATGTAGTGGAGAAAGAATTAGATAATGCATAATTAATGACGACTTTTTGTGATCTATTTAGAACGAATGAAGCCATAACTCGAAACAAGCATCTAGGTTTGCCATAGGCCCCTAATTCCATTATTAGAAAATAGTGCAGTGTGGAGTCGAAGACCTTGGAGTAGTCGATAAAAACAGTAGACAAGTGGTTACCACTGTTAACTTTTCTTTGCCAACACGATAATGAGGCGATGATAGCGGGTGTAGTACTTCTTTTCGATGGGATGTCACGCTGGAGCGATGAGAATAGCCCATTTTATATAAAATAATGATTCAGATATTTGGATAATATTCGTTCAAATACTTTCGAGGTGGAGGAGGTAGGCATTATGGGTTGGTACTATGAGACTGATTTATCCCTGATTTTAAAAACTACTAATTATACCAACCTTCAAAAGTTTAGGAGCTTCGCCATTAAGTAGAACGTCAGGAGGGATAAGTGAAAGGTTTACCTAGTCAAAAGGCAGTTAGCTTAAGGAAGTGTTTGTTTGTCTGGAAAATAGATGCTAGTTTTTGTAGCTTGATAAGTTCATCATAGACTAATTTTAGGTGTATATCAATAATCTCCACAATAAAGCTGGGTGGTAAGAACGAGATGAATTATTTTAGTAGAACAGTTGGTTATCAATTTCTAGCTTTAGTGTTTGTTCCGCATATTGTTAAATGTGGATTTAGTTATGTTTAATGGAACTACATCATGGTTTAGTGCAGACAACTTCGATGCACCAATGATTTCAAAGTACGGTACTATGTAGATGTATGATTTTTTAAACGTTTCTAATATTCCACAATTATCCTACATAAACGTGGGCGTATGTATCTGAGTAGGTTTAGGCAACAAAGGGAACAGTTTAACAGACTTTTACAAGTAGCTTTCTCATTGAGTTATTTTCTTTAAAATTTCTATTTATTGAATGAAAGATTTAGAATAACAGTAATATATGCTAAGTTCTGAATATAATAAACAGTATGCAGGGTGTTTAAACCATTAAGTTTAAGGAAAAGATGATTTCTTTTGTTTCAGTTAAATGTTAATTACAAATTGTATATAACCTTTATAAGATTCCTTTCGTGTGTTGATTAAAGATTGTATAAATTCAACGTAATGGTAATTCACAGATAAGATTATGGACCGGGATGGAGGTGAGCGCAGCTGCTAAAATTCCAACTGTATCCGCAAAAGTTACTGCAGAAAGTGCAAACTCCCGATTAGCTGATACAACCTGAGATACGCTATTATTTAGAGTAGTTCATTAACATCCACAACTGATTTGATTGTAACCTGCTTATTTGAATAGTATATATCCTTCATAGCAAGCTTTCTATTAGATTATAAACCTACGTTTTTATGAATATGGTTGAATGTGTTCACATAATTCGCTCCGCCCACTATGCCGACATTGAAAACCATGGCACAAACAATTCCAAAGTGGGGAATGAATGAGTAAACAGCTGCGAATATAACAACTATCATATGGAAACACTGAAATAATATATCCTAACTGTCTTGAAAAAAATGTATAGCCCATGAAATTAATACTACCTCTAATATAGAAGCATATATGTTTAAATACAGAGTGAGAAGAAAACAAATAAGGGAAAGAAATTACGTAGAAATGATATTGTTTCTCAAACACATTTCTGTTATTTTTATACTAATTTTAAGAAGTAGCAAATTCGTTATTTATATTGAAGTGCTTTATAGTGTGCAGTACCTGAATAACAGCTGAGGCCGCTATTAACTTCAAATTCAGTTGAATTAGGTTGATCGAAGAGCGTGAAATAAATACACCGATGTGATATAAAACCTAATATAACGCATTATTAATTGAAGAATACGGTGGTAAATTTGTATTTTCACTTTTTGCTGTTCTCAGTCTTCAAATTTATCCAGTTTTTCCTGAGGTGCCGATGCGGGACTTGCTCAACGTTGCA
>JAJAVP010000377.1:82952-117407 GCA_020740425.3 Heterorhabditis indica
CTCAGAAAAAAGTAGATAAATCTGGCAAATAAGCACGGAAAAAAAGCGAAAAGACAAATCGTGCTATTATTTCGGAACATCCTGTAGTACTAATCAACTATCTCAAAACCCAAAATTGTACGTTCAAAAATACTTTATTTCCGTTATTATACAATCAGATAGTTATAATTTTATATTAAATATCAATATAAATTGGTTCAAACCTGGTACCAGCGATATTGTGATAATTGTGACGTTCCAAATCCATGAGCACAGTCAAAAACAACCAGTTCTAGCTAGATTAAATAAAAATTTCGTATACAACAAAAAATTACATTTCGATACCACTGTAAAATTTTAGACAAAAAGCAATAGGTAAGGTTAAATTAATGTAGCTTGAACTTACTAATCCTTGCTTGATCAAATATTGAGCGAAGTATACAATTCCAAAAGGAATCATATAAACGACAAGACCCTACAAATTAATTGATCTCTGTTAAATGCCCGCTTAAAAGCAATTGCTAAATAACGTGAACATTAGTGGCGAAAAAAAAGTAGTTTTTCACGTTCCTTCAAAGCGAATGATTAATAATATTTTCTTTTATTGTACGTGCATTAATGTCTCAGCTGTTTAATTCCCCATGAATTGACTCAGTAAGAAAATTAATCTATCTCAAGAGGGAGAAAGAAATGAGAAAAGCATACTTATAATGAAAAAAATAATTCATTATTTAATTAGGCGCAATGCTGTATTTAAGCACTATTAGTGATTACAAGTGGCATTATAAAGTGCTACCTTCAAAATCTTAAACTGCTCGGCAAGAGTATGAGTTTGGAGGGTAATTGATTCTTGTTGACTCTTCCCTTTGTAGTTTCCCCCCTCAAGTACATCCGCTGAAGAATAGGTCTTAGAAGTGTCCCCTCTAAAAAGCTAGCAATATATCGAGAAACTCGCATAATGTTTCAAATACAATTTTCACTACCACCAGCTGTGAATGCTGAATACGTCCACCACCATTTAAAGAAATTATGCCCAGTATGACTAACCTATAATGCTGGTATTTGTGGGCATCTAACCATTGATTTGGCTTAAAAATACTTATACTTGGTACTGTAGGTGCTTGAACGAGTATGTAGTAATACCTAAATATTTTTCACATAAAACTGGATGTGAGCTGTTTAGTCATGCGTATAATTAACTAGGCTTAACTGTTGTAATTATCGAGTACTGGGTACAAAGGTTGCGTCAACAAGTACGACACACAAATATGAGTGTAATTAAATTAGCACGTTTTATATGGTTATTTCTATGCTAATGCAGATATATTGCTTAATGTCTCCTTAGGTCATGCATTTAACTATCTTATTATTCCAATAAATCTATCACTTATTTGCATTAGCAGTGAGAGATAAACTAAAGAACTCTTTGTCAGCAAAATGACTGTGCACCGAAATCACAAACGATACCAGAAGCTTTGTACAATAGATGATCATCCTAAGAGCGGAAAACTCCGATGCTTGAAAAAAATATCTGGAAAAATTCCCATGTCTAATGAATTTGTTCCAATGTAGATTATGTGATTTGATATCAATTTAAGAAATTTTGACACATTATATATAGCTGAAGTAAAGTTAACTGAGAAAACTAGGGTTAAAATGGCGTTTATTTATGGTTTTGTTGTAAATTACTTTAATAAAGTCCCTTGTTTTAATACTGCCAAATATAAATCTCAATAAGGATCGATTAAAAGATTTGAAATTAATTGAAAACATTTCTCTGACCAATATTTTTAAAAGAAACTTCTGTGTTCGGCTTTTGATTTCATTTTAAAGAATATAATAAGTAAAAATAATTGTGGATAATAGTAACATATTAGGTTTACTGTTTCTAAATTGGTGCTTACTAACGAAATGGTAAATAGGAGTGGTACCACCAGCATGGCCAGCATTGCCATGGATGGTGTCAAAGCAGCCAAATGGGCATCCGTTAGAATAGCATATGAAAATGTACCAGCAAAACCAGCCATACCTGATCCTGACGACCACGTTGAAATACTATTCCTAGAATAAAAATCAACTTGCTAGTTAAAATACAATCGTGGCGTCGTATTTGAACGAGTAGTGGCGAGCAAAAGTACTACAATAATTTTGTTCGGAGATTTTTGCCATGAAATATAGGAATATATGAAAAAGATATACTATCTGGGATTGATACTCTGTGATAGGTCAAAAATATAAGTACTACTTTGGAATTAATTAATAATGAATAAAGTTGTTGGTAAGGCTTACTTTGAATAATGACTAGCTAATGCGAGATAGGTGGTTTCACCGAATCCCGATGAAAATGATGCTAGAAGAACCCCACAAAGTGCCACCGGAATTGAATCAGCACAGGCAGTGATCAACAGAGAAAACATTTGTGTCAAGCAGATTATGAAGTGACGAACACTGGAAATAAGCATGAAAAATCTTTTTGGTGAATTATTCAACTTATTGGCTGATTGCGAGTCAATAATATAATATATTCTTAATTTACGTTAAAATCTATATTATGTATTTTATCCTTATGGGGCTTTTAAACTAATATTTATTGGTTTTTAAGTCTTTATAAAGTTCGTAACACTCAAGATGATTTTACGTACCCATATGAAATACGATGCATGAAAAACGGACATGTGGTTTTCACAACCAGACAGGGAAGGATGTTGCAAAGTAGAACTATTCCAGCTGATGTCGGGGAGCAACTGCGAAATGTGATTTCTTCCTTAAGTTTAACTGCGTTTTTGAAAAGCCAAATTTTAAATCAAACAAAGAGGCTCAGCTAAATAATTAAAATGCTACAGGCTATGATTAGAAGAATGGAAACCCAGAATTAGTAATGCGACCAATCAGACAAATTCCATCCTTTTACTATTTGAAAAACTTGAAATCATTTTCAGTGGCCATCAAAATTTACCCGATGTTTTGAGAAAATACTGGACATTAGTAACACATATTTGTAAACCTCTCTGACCATACAAAACTCACGAAACAACTGTCTGCAGCGCTGCTTCTGTTGGCTTGGCTGTTCTCGTTCTTGTTAAGAATATCCTGTGCAGCACCAAGCATTACACTATATGCAAAATTATTGCACATTCCAAATATCCTGGAATACAGTTTTTGGTAGACTATATATGTATTAATATAATGTTTATAATATAAGTGTCTTACCAAAATGATATTAGATTTCGATATTTTGCACTGTTTGGCTCTTCTAAAGTCATATTGAGGCGTTGTAATGGAGACGGGTAAAATATTACAGTTAAGTACTCTTTGTTAGAAAGGAATATGGTCTTTCAACTACGATTAAGCACTATAACTATTCTCGTAGTGGCTTTCGTTATTTAAAATGTTTTTGTAACAAAAGAACAACAACTGCATCCACTGTTTTATAATATGAACGAGAAATTAAGTAACCAAGTGCCTAGTCGGAACCAAAAGTGATATGCAGATATCAAAAGACACAAATTTAACAAATATGAGTGTTGCAAGGAAGAAGAGGTGTTGATAACAGTGACCCTTTCCAACTTGAAGAACAAACACGTTCTGATGTGAGATCGCGCACGGGTCCGCCACAACGATATCGACCGGATCACATGATACTCGGAGCATGAAATGCAGTGTCTGAAGGAGTTACTCTCCTATCGTTTATAGTTAATGCGATGAAAATCAGAATTGTAATTCAATAAGTGCGAGGTCTGACCCAGTACTATAATCCTAGGAGTAAATTATGTTCTTACAACCTGTAGTAGGAATGACTTCCAGAATTTATAAAGACCGATAAGACAAATAAGTGAAAGTGGAAATTAGTACAACATGGTTTTGAAATACTGTTTTCTAATGTGGTTACCATAAATTTTAGTAAATTACTAGATGTCGACCGCAGTCAAACTTTAGCCGTAAAAGACTGGTTGGAAATACTTTAGGTGTGACCAAAAAAGTAAGATGTCTGGTTTGTTATTGTTAGGGGTTATAGTACATTCCATATATTGTAATTTACACATTTATAAGGAATTTTAACTTTTTCTTATTTTTTTACACATATTTCCCCGTAGGATTAGTGCTCTGGATATAACTTATTAATTCTATTGAGTAAAAATCCCTTGCTAGTTTTTAGTTCAAAAGTAGACATTAGAGTAGATCCGAACTACGCAATTCTTAAGATTTGTTATTGTTAGTGTGAAAGAATCTATTCTAATAAACCACCTACCGTTTAACGAATACAAATAGTAATGAAATCAATTTGTACCAAATTTCCGTTTAAGTCAGAAGTTTATTTATAGTAACAAACTACTTCTGTTGGTTTATCATTCTTCTATATAAGCTCAACATTAATTTACGTGCTTAACTGCACTGAAAAACATCACTGCTCTCTATTCATCATGTTCTCTCTGGGACTATAGAGTACGTTGTAGAAGCACGGGACGACCTTCCTGAATTATTGGGATTGATAATGAGCTTCTAATGAATTGAGTGGGATAATTGATAATAAATTCTTGGGGCGAATTTGGGCTGCGTGTCAATAATGCCACTTAATGTGATTCCATCTCAAATAACACTTCTAATAAATTGTGCACCTGAAAGCTGTAAAAGATTCCAATTTAAACCTTGATATGCATTTCATGAATGAAGTAAAGCAAATAAACTCAGCTGATCACTTGAAGCTTCAACGTCAGTATTCTGGTTATAATTAAGCCTGAGGTTCATCCTCAGGTTTCTGGTATTGTAGCTTTAGTGTTCCACAGCTGTTGTTCTCACAGCTGTTTCGTTTTACCTTGATTTGTTATTTATATTCGCTTTGCTAATTCTCTCTAACTATTAAATGAGTCAGTCTTTCTTCATAAAAGCTGTAGTCTTAAAAATTAGTTGTTATAATTTACTATGAAACCCCATCTTATTAAATAGATACAATAAATAGTAGTATTTAATTCCACACAGCTGCTATCACAAATTAGAAGTTGGAAGTTGGTAAATTTAGTGATTATAGTACAATTCATATGATTATCGATTAGGAAAGTTGGACAAATATAGGTGCTAACAATTCCAGTGCTACTCGAACTGTTAGAAAGAATAAAAGGACTATATTTACATGTAGCGTATTATTTCCACTGCTCTCCTCTCTCTAGACTGCCATCCTGGACAAGATACAGCTCCTGCTATGCGATCTCAGTATAAATGGTACTAGCTGTTTAAAACAATTCTCTTATCAAAATTAAAATAGATCGCCAAATATTAAGCCGTCAAATTGACCAGTTAGAAGAGAAAATAGATCCATTTAGTCACTTTGCTTTTTATTCTCAATTTGTAAAACCCTAAGACAAACAGAAGAGTCTTTGAGTTGAGAAGTGATCGGCCTCAAATTTTTAAAACTGTGATGTTTCAAAAAATATTACTAACTGCAAGATATTGGATTTTAGAGGCAATATATAACTATGTGCACTGGCGGTAAAATTCTTAAGACATTCTTCGTGACATTCCACCTTATCTTCTGAGTTGACTGCTTCTATTTCATTTTTAACAGATGTAATCACGGATACAATATCATGAATTTAGTTAAAGAAGGTCGGCTTGAGTAGAGAAGATAGTCTTGAAGCTATTGGGAAAACAGAGTGATGTCCATAAATCTAGGGTGAGGAACGGAAACCACAACTTATAGATTCTGATTTAACCTTCCTGTTAATACCATTATTACTATACGCAAGAACAACTTCGCAAAAGTGCTTATCAACGGTGGTAATTTCTAAAGCGGAAGGCTTCCCACTAACTTCTATCTGAGCTACGGAGTTAGTTATATCCAGATTTTTTTGTTCATCAATAATATTTAAAAATAATAATTCTTTATAGAAGAGATCAGTCAATTTTGCGATTTTAGTAGGCTGATGACACTGCGCAATAGTTGATCGCTTACATCATGTTTCTTTCTACTTCGACTCTACTGTTTTTATTAAATCCAAGGCATTCTTGATAATATAATAAAAGAATATCAAAAAACGTCGATCTATATAAATTTAATAACGTGAGCATTAACTTTACAATTGTAGGCCAAATGACATTAACAGATTGCTGTTCCATTTATCATTCTCAAATTATGATAGTAATTTAAATTAATTAAATAAGCTAAAGTTATTAATCATTAATTTTTAGCTTTCTAAATTATAGGATTTTTCATTACTTTATTTTGTCTTAGAAAAAATAAAAATAAAACCTACAAAAGTAGATGGGGATTGCATAGACGATTCAAATCTCTAGTCAGTTAGCAACATAAAAGGAGAACGAGTGGTTAAACTGCTCAATAATGGTAATGTTTTGTATTAATGTTTACAACGGTTGACAATGGTATGTGACAGATGTAATTGATCTTGCAAAGATATTATAATTCTCACTTGTCCATTTATTCCATCTAAAAAATTGTTTTTGAAATTTAGATAGATTATTATTAGGCTTACAGCTACTACTTCGAGCTTGGTGTTAACATTACTTTTCTAGAGAAACAAACTCGAGCATGTGGAAGTTTGGTGCCATAAGACTTTTCCTATGTTAGGATAGGCTTACCATAGTTCGTGTTATTTTATATGATATTGTGAGTGGTATCTAAAATATAAAAGAAGAAACTGTCTTAACGTGGAATTTATGACATCAGCTGCAGTGAAGCCAGGACTTGTTTGATCAGAGGGTAATCATTCTGCGCGATTTTACACTCAGAACCTCCAAGATGCGATCGATCCTGCTCGAGTGCTGAAATAATGACCAGCCACTGCCTGATCAATCTTCCTTTATATTTTATATGGTCATTTAAGAAACTAGGCCTCAGCTATACAAAAATTCCTTATTAGTTACAATACTATCCTTTATTTCCACTTAATCCATTTTGTCAACATGCTGATAATTTAGTTTATTATTTTAACTGGCCCACGTATCTTCTTGTAAAATGTTGTATATAATTTTAATATTAGTGTTTTCACTTCTGTTTATGTAGATACTCTAAACAAAGAGTATTGAAAAATATCCTGAAACTTTTTAAAAATAATCATCCAAAATTTTGAGATACAATATGTTGCTCCCCATTTACAACATCTCTTTCTACTTATTTGTTTTTTTGGAGAACATCACTACCATGAATCCTACGTGCTGTCGTTCACTACTCTACATAGCCATAAGTGCCAAGTACATATCGCACTATAGTTTTCGCTTCGAAAGCGAACTTGAGTACAGACAGCACATGGGTTCTCCTATACGTCGTTTCTATCAATCAAAACTATTTACGTTAGAAATTTCATGTACTTCTCCAATTTAATTGTGAAATCCTCGATTTATAGTTTGGCAGTATGCCTGAGGGCTTGGCTATTGATGAACGAAAAGGAGGTTTACCAAAATCGTTATCAGATACAGAGGTTAATTTTCTAGTTTTCATTATTCTCAAAGATATTTTCAGTCTACCAGATTAATGATAAAACAGCAAAAATGAAAGGAACATTAACGTTGAGGATTTGTTCCATTTGAAGACAAGCATCGATAAAATTAGTTCATTCCATGTTGTGGCACCACAGTTACAAAAATCACAATCTGCTCGTGGTCTCTTTATTGAAGAGATGAGTGCAAGTAGCGGACGTGCTGGTGATCGATTGTGGCTCATCCTGGCCAACACAGTCGAGGACCCGATCACAATAGCATTTTCTGTTGATGGATATAGGATAGAAGCTATTGACTTAATATTGCGTCAAACGGTGAATCTGTTAATTTTTTTATTTGGGTAAGTGGGTAGGGGCTGATATCTCATAACAAACTGCTAAGCCATTTCAAATCAAATTAACTTTGGTACTAGTATAAATTTGACAGACAGTAAAATAATATATTTCCATATGATCACATGTTAATTGTGAGACTAATTTGTTTGGAACTAAAAGTTCAAAAGTACTACATGTATTTTAATACATTATTGGACTTCCTCTTATCGAAAGTGTCCAACCAATGCACATTATAGACAGGTAATGGAAGTAAGAATCGTCTGTATTTCGATGAGAGTTAGCTTAGGTGTTAAGTGCGGAGTTTCACCTAGGCTTATGCCATGTCTTTAGTCCACAGTTACAACTTGTGTTTAACTAGAGCACATCTATTCCAAGTAACCCTGTATGTGGACACATTCATCTACTTAGGACCTATTAGTTTTAGGGTAAATAATATTGTAGTTTTTAATTTCTATCATAACGAGTAGCTATGAAGTACGAACAGCTTGAGAATAGGGAAGAAATTAAAGACCTGAATATAAAATATAATTTTGGATAAAGTTTTAACTGTTGAGAAAACTTATTTAAATGTCTTTAAATAAATTAACACCATTTAAGCCAAAATAACGGTAAATTCCGTTTAAGCTCCTGACATTCACCGTTCCCTCTCTTCCATGCACAGAGGACTGCAACATTCAGATGATACTGAGTAATAGTACTCTTCAAATTACAGTACCTTTTTCGTTTAAAACAACGTATGTTTATTTAGTTTACACTAATTAAGAAAATACAAATATAAATATATATAGTTTTATGAAAAAATCTAGCGTTTCTGACATTTCTTGCTGTACCATGCGTTGAAACATTTAATTCAACGTTGAATTAAGACTGGATGATTATATTAAATGCTTTATTATATTTTATAGGTAAATTATCTTAAGGATATAGTAAACAAAGGTCTGTAAAAAACGATTAATTCATGCAAATGATTAAACTATAACATTATATTTAGTGAAAGATGAATAATTTTGGAATTGAAATTAAACTAATCCTACGATTTTATTTTATCTATTTCCATATTCTATAAAATATTTATTTACCACGTAAAAGGTTATGAAAATAGAGCCTATTTAATGTGCATAAACTAATTTATTTCTAGGATTCAGTCGAAGATGAAGTACTGCAATTTATCCATAGACAGCTTGGTTGGATTCGCAACGAGTGGAGAGATTTTTTCTCTTATTCAGCCATTTGCTAAATTAATAGGAATTGTTGATAGCGAGGGAAATACGTATGATTTTTATTCAATTATTCTTATACATAATAATTACTTTCAATATCTGCGTCATTACTACCATCATTTGCTTCGAAGACATCTTCAAAACTTTAAAAATAAAATAAGCACTAATTACTATTAGCCAGTAAGAAATGTATTGACAATTACTAGAAGAAAAATATTGTGATTAACACTTTTCTGTTAGATGCCTTGACCCATTCCGGAGCTACCACTTGTAGAAAACACTGGACAGGCGAGTCCAAGTGTGTACTTCCCAAAAGTTCTAAGGGATTCAGAGTGGTGCAACTGTAAGGCTTCATAGTTAAAACGTTCACGTATCTTAGTGGTAAACAAGATAGTGTATTAAAACCACTTCGAGCGAAGAGAACGCAGAAATATCTTAAAATATTTGCCCAGAGATAGGTAAAAAATGCAGATCGAATGAGCTACATGCTTGCAAAAAACTGGATCCGGAGCACAATGCACGAATATTCGATTGTCTTTTGCTTTTCTTGTGTTAATATGCATTTAACGGGGAAATTTAGGTGACATACATTTACCTTTCTTCATGCGCTTAACGCTAAATTGTTGCTTGTTTTTGGATAATTTCCTTCATAAGCTAAAGTTTTTCAGGATACTCCATATTGCTGCTAAAAATATGCAAAGTTATGCACTAAAGAGTATTTTATCCGTTATTCCAGAAACTGAAAAAGAGGGTAGGTTATACCATATTTTTTGCCATACTAGTTATAACATTAGGTTTTACTTGTGCCTCGTTTAATAATAGATTTGGTCAGGGCGAGAATATTTGATGAAACCCCTACATATATGGTTTTAGTTAAGGTGTGGCTATAACATTAGTTAATAATAATCAGTTTAGTCAAATTGTGTTAGCATCCACATTTTTATAAAAAATGCTACTCATTTTTAAATGGCTATATATTAAACTTGTTTTCCCTTTTAAACATCCTGAACGTTCGGAACTCCCGTGGACAAACAGCACTACATTGTGCTATACGAGCGGGTGATCCGGACAGCGTACATTACCTCATGAACCACGGAGCAGCCACCAACGTGCCTGACAACCACCAGAACAGTGTGAGTTCTACTGAACAAGTGGAACAAGATTGCAAGAATACTCATGACGACAGTTATGCGCAAAGCTGCCTTATGAAAACATTCCTTTACATTAAATTCCGATAGTCTAGCTTACACTAAGTTCAAATGTAATATCATCATACGATTTGAAAGTATGCACATTTATCTCGCTCAAAAAGGATGTCTGAAATGAAAAAATGTAATGTATATAATTTTAGGCCGTCCATTATCTAGCCGATGCCTACAACGAAGCCATTTTTAAAGATATTTTAGAACCAGCAAGATCACAAATCAATGACTTAGAAGCACTAAACGATGAAGGATGGACACCATTGCATCTAGCAACTAGAAGGGAGTTTTTTTTAAAAATAACATCAGTTGTAATACTATTTTATCCATATTAAGTAGGCAGTTATCAATAAATTCTGAATTAATACTTCAATACGAGCACTTTGTTTTGAATAGGTTTTATTACCTAATATTGCATTGATATGAGATGCAGAAGGCTTTAGGCTGAAGATGAGTTTGATCGACATGCTTTTGGATGCAGGTGCTCAGATAAACACGAGTGACAAGATGGAAAGGACAGCCATCATGCATGCAGTTGCCATGAACGATGTGGAAATTATTCAGTTCTTAATAGAGGTGTGTTTAGATCGTAGTGATTACCAGTTGAATTTCTGGTTTATCTTGAAATGTGCCTAGAAAGGAGCTGATGTACACTGTGAGGACATGGAGGGAGAAACTGCCCTTAGTCTTGCCCAACAGAATTTAAATTATCCTATCTTGGGAATACTGATTGATGCAGGAGCTGATGCGAAAAAAAAAAACAGAAAGGGTGTTGCACTAGCAGATATAGAAGATACCGTACTTCAAAATATCATCAATGGTGAAAGGTTAGATCACATTTCACATTTTTCATTAGATTTACTTACAATACTTACAATAGCAAATTAATTTTTCCTTATTGTAGTTATTCAACAACAGAAAAGCTCTTTATAGTTTCGTTTTCTTTCATAGTGTATTTTTAGATATAATAGCTATTTTTCTTTTATTTTTTACTGATAAAATTCTTTTTAGACAGCTTTTCTTAAAAGTTTCGGGATGCTTAGACTATATTTCTCTAAATTACTATGCTAGGAAGAAGAACATACAGAGAAATGAAAAAGAGACTTTCATGGTTTTCTAAGCCTATTGATAACTCACTATACATTGAAGTATTAAAATCCCTAGAAATGTCATGCTAACTAAGGATACCACATAACGTTATGAAGTTAGAGAATCTTGAAATTCTTTTCCAAGTTGCACGCTTTGAGAGCTAAGATTAATTCGAAACCATTATGATGAAGAGAAAGTACCAACGACTGGCAAAATATTCCAATATCTTATGAACCCTAATGAAGAGAAGTTTCTAAGTAAATAAAAAATAAGATTCTCCGTTTTGTTTGGGACGGAGAAATATGTCATAACCATCCGAAGCGCTACACGCGTAATTACGGCTTGTCCATGAAATGTGGTTTCCAGTGATAAGAAGTTTAAGGTTAGATCTAACACTTAATCTCAGTGGTTGAGATTTAATTAGGCTTCGAATCGACAAAACGACCTTACAGGTGTGAGGACATGTTATAAAGTTGTTTATACTTGTTCGATGTTCATATTCATTTATCTTGTGTCTCCCTGTAAAATTAGTGCAATAAATTTATCATTATTAGATTTAAGAAAATGAATATAAGGAACGGTTAAAGAAAACGAAATAGTATCTATTTTTGTGAAGAAATAATAGCAATCAAGGCAAAAATTATCTCTAGATTTTCGAGAATTGTTTCCATGATCAGATTATATTGTTTTGAGCCATAAGTTGAATATGGGTTTATGCTGAATGCATATTTTAAGTCTCAGTGGCAAAATTGATTTGAGGTAAGTTACACATTGTTCTGTCTAATTTATGTTTACAGAGTTGAACTTCCTTTGAAACGCATATTTCCATCACCTCCAAATGATCTTAAAATTAACCGATCTCGTCTATTTGGCAGATCAAATCCCGAGAATAAAATTGAGACCAAGGAAGAACACTTGCAAGTTCTGAGAAGGAAAAATAGTACGCAAGGTATAATGATTTTTTAAATTTGTATGCAAATGTTGTAGAGATTAAGCTTTTGTAAAGTTACTAGTTAAAAACTATTTTCTCATAGAATTACTCATTTCTCAGTAGTACCAAGGAACAAAACATCCCGTGTCTATGTAGTATTAGATAACAATACTATATTTTATAACTTTTGGTTTAAAGCAAATAAATGCAAATCAATTACATTAAATAAGCAACCTTGTTCTTGAATTTTGGTACGAAAAGCACAAAAAACCAATTTAAAAAGATCTACCCATACATATAGCATGAATACTGAATATTTCATAAATTGTATTTTCTAGAAGTATCAATTTCTCAAAATCAATGTGCATCTTTTGACACAGAGGATGAATTTTTGGATGACCAGCCTTCTACTAGCTCATTATCATTCAGAAGGAGAAGTAGCCTAGGACAAAGGGGTTTCAATAAAGGTGTAGTGTGTAACAATCACTATCTTTAGGTAATCACTTGTCAGGCAAAAGTTGAGCATCACAGAACTTAAAAAAATACGCACCTTATAATATATTTTTTTAAAGATATTTATTGTTTCTATAGATGATATTTCCTGCCTCGACTACTTAACTCGTCTCAGATTGTCAAAAGTGTTGGATGAGGGTATGAAGTGGCAGCAACTAGCAGCTGTAAATTCATAATACTTTATTTAAATAATAGACAGCCATATTGTGAAGTTATTGATATTTTTAACTCTTGGTGTTAAATCTTGGAAAGAATTCATTAACTTCAGAATCTGAATTGTGATCACATGGTTGAACTTATAACCATTTGCTCGGACGATAGCAGTCCAACTATGATCCTACTTGATCAGTTTGAGGTATTTGGCTATTTTCTTCATATTAATTGTACGGTTATTGGGTTTTCTTAATATTTCGAAAATTTCAGCAACTCCCCAACGCAAAAATCTCTCGAGTCCGCACAGCGTTGGAAAATATGAAGGAAACTGAAGCAATAAAGCTTATTGATGGACGCTTTATCTATTAAATATATCTTCATTTCTTACCCTTTTCAGTTATCGTTATTTTGCAAACTAATTCTGTAGTTCAGCATGTTATGTGCAATTAGTGGATGTAAAGATTACACTAAGTTAAATCTATGCTTTACCTTTTCTTTGCCTTCCGGACTTGTCGGGTGTCGCATCTGTATAAGCAGTATAATTATAAATCAGATTCCCAATCACTAATAGTGGCATCCAATCTTATTCTATACTCCATAAAATTGGAATAAAATTAGTGCATATTATTTCACATGACAAGCCTTGGTTGATCTTCTTATTGTAGGGTCATGAGATGTTGGAAGCAAGCCTACCCTAGTGTATGGGTAATAATTAATGGAAGTTGAGGAGTAGACACTAACGCAATTTTGTTTAGGTAAATTTATTTAGATCTAATGAAACCATTCACAATGACGAAATAAGAACTCAAGATATATATTAAATCAACAACGTGAATTATCTCACTAATATGAGATGAAAACTAAAATAATCAAACAAACACATCTAATGAGAACAACAATAGCCAATAAAATCAGAACCTATTTATAGTATTAGATCACTATAAAAACAAACTACTCATCATCACTTTCTTCTTTAGAACTCAGTAATAGCCTCTTTCTCGAAGTATTTGTATACGACCTTAACACCCACTCATCTTCTGCGGCCGCAATATTCTCCAAAGTACCCAATTTAATGGCATAAGCTATAAAACAATTTGGAAAAATTACATGCAATATTATAAAAATAGAGCAAAGAATATAGCTTATCAATATAATATTTACGTCTTAATTCGAAGCGAGGGCCAACTTCTTTTAATTCAATCTCGCCTCCATCATCCAACTGTAAATAAAGCTACCTATATATCATTTTTAGAGTGAAACCTGTGCTATTTTTAAAAAATTTAAATTTACACCTACAGCTGAAACTCCTACTCACTTTAGACGTGAATTAACATCTCTCACCTTAATGAAGTTAATATCTATATACCTTTTCTGAAACTAACCGCATAAGTGTGATGTCGATAAGATATGAAATCATCATTATTAGCGAATGTCATAATACGCTTTGAATTTTGTTTAGGTACAGGGAATAGATATTTCAAAATAGAAGTTATCTAAAAACACCATAATTTTATAGGAACTAATAATCTTATGTATTAATAAACAAAACGCTACTAATATACAACCTAAAAATAATTACTGCCTTTTAGAAATTATGAGAAAATTAATCGCATATTAATCAAAATCCACTAAGCAATATACTCACTCTCTGTCCCAGTTTGCTATTCAAATTATTAAATATAAGATGAGGGTACTGCTCGCTCATCGGTTCTCTGTCCGGAATATCATGTCTCATGACTACATTTGCCATACTAAAATATGCTGTTGGTCCGAAAGGTAAGTGGCATATGACCATTCCATCTGGCTTACCACGGGTCTCCGTTAATAGGATAAAATCAGTGACCTGAATAAAAATATCTGTTATAAGATCACAGAGCCACATATTTTATAATACAAAATTATTCTAGTATTAAACTTCATTATTTGCCCAACAAATGAATTCGAATAAGTACTATTAAATAATAAGAAGAATTTAAAGTACTAACATCATTAGCTCTACAAGCCTGAACCAATTGTTTTACGTCATAGTGACCTCTGTTAAGCCTTTGAGCGTTAGGAAAGATTAACTTTAGCTCCTAAAAGTAAAAGATTTAAAGCAAAATATGATAAATTATCACCTAACTATCAGATAATCATCTATTAAATAAACCTATACCTTAGAAAATACTTTTAGTTTAGCAGAAGGATCACGACTGGTCGTAATAACTATCTTAGGATCACGCGTCCCAGCCCATCGATACTCGTCATCAATAGATAAAATCTACAATATATTGTTGAAAATATAGTAATATTTCTAAAAAAATAAGATAATGGAATAAAACGCATGCCACTTTTGAAAACATCATCTATTGCATAGAATCTCAGAAAATGAAGATATATTAAACTTTCACCTGCCCTCCCCAATCAGCATCCCTAGCCAACTGAATTGCTTCTTTACGAAGAGAACCATCGATTTTTCTTAATTTTCATTTTAAACATAGAAAAAGAAACAAACTTACTGCCATACTCTAAAACAAAAAATATTTCATCAGAAAAACCACAGAAATGCAAAAAAAACCTTAGAATGTTGAAACGCATCCGGATAGTCTTCCAATCTCTCATACCTGTTGTTTTCAAGTGCATCTCGTATTTTGTCTCTCTTTTCTTCAGTTTCTCTTTGTTTTTCCTCAAGGCTCTTTCGATATATATATTCTCTTCTTAACCTATTTTCGCGACGAATCATCTGAAATAACATCTTGAATACCAAACATTCAAAAATACTAGCTATATTTCAAGACTTGTCTTAGATAATATTATAAATTTACAATTCGTTAATATGTATATCTAGTGGTTATATTTAACCAAATATGCAATTTATACGAATATAAAAATACCAACATAATTTCCCATATGGAAATAATAAACATGATAGCTAATCCCTTTATGTATATAACATTCAATGTCAAATATTAATTTTTAAAATTTGACTTTTTAATCAACTACAAGATACAAGCTTTTAAAATATTATGTCCGAGGCTGTTTAGTAATGAAGTTACGCCCAGATACTCGCCCCAATGTAATAGTAAGAGCACAGACGACAGAGTACCAGAGGCACCGAGTTCTAGATAGACCATACCATTAATTGTACCTTTATGATGGCAACAAGTTCTTAGAACGAAAGGATGGAATACTTTATTATAGTTGTTTCTTAAAGTTTCCAGATAGTACTAATATTAAATAGCTGTTGAAAGGTTCCATTCCAAGGGGTTGGGCAGAAATTCTTCACCGTGAAACAAACTGAAGTGTCTTCGGTATCAAGTATTAATTTCTGTTTTTATTCATGCAAATGATACTGGTAATAGTCTTAGACTCAGTTTAGAAATATATAATCTCCCATAGCTGTTTCAACAGTAAAGGTAGTTCCAACTGGGTTATATAGTTCCCTAATGAAATTACTGATAGATGCCAAATAGTTTTCTTTGATCTTAGTATTTGTTGATTTCACCGTTAAGAGGAATCTAAGTATGCCATATTAAGGTAATAGAAATAGTAAAAACAGTAGGTGTTAGGGTGTAGAGTCAGAAATCATAGTATTTGAGTTCTGCGATAAAATGCACATTTACGTAATTGGAGGTAGGTTAACTAATTATCGTACTCTGGCCCGAAAGCATTCTCGTCCAATTTCCTGTCTTTCTTTTTGATTGTATGTTGTCACACTTACGCTAATATTAGACTATTAAACATCTTCTGACATTCAGAGAGAAAATTTTTGGACTGTGCAAGATAAGTGATTAACATTTCCTCTATCACCTTTTAAGAAGAGGTCGTTGTAACTATGGATAGGGATAATCTACCATCAAATCCTGTTTTCCTATATCGAGCTTTATAGACCTTCCCATATGAAAACTCATAGTACAACAATTAGGAAGATTGGGTATATGATAATATCATGTCTACATTACTATACATATTTGTAAATAATCCATACTAATTGAAGAGCGATATTTCCTAATTTAGTTTAGACACGGTTTAGGCTAAAAACTACAGCTATTTACTTCTATATTATATATTAGGCTCATTCATACAGGCAACACCTTTAAGATTAGTAGAAATTAACAAATAACCCAATGTAAAAAGATGTATTTCGTCTACTCAAGATATCTATAGACAGCCAGTAGTTCTATAATTAATATCACTTCTATTTAACAAACAAAAATACGTTGCCTATTTTTATTATGTTACTATCAGGACCAAATTTGAAAAGACAATCCTTTACTTTAATGTCATGAAATTTCAGATTTCGGAAATCCCTCCCATTAGCTTTTTGATAAATCAAAAACTGGTCCATGTCGTCCGTAGCAATCCTTTTGTAGCCAACATTTTTTCGTAAAAACCAGACGTAGTACGCGGTTTTTCTAAAATTAAATATTCTTTAACATGTTAAGCGAAGTTAATTTTCCCCAATTAAAAAAACACTTTTCAATAAATGTATATGCTCCTAATTAATTAGTCATATTAGCAATTCAGCGTCGACATTTGATTATTGTAAAATTCTTCCATTATCATCAAAAAATGTACATTTCATTAAATTAGATCAAATCTTTAATTTATTGTCCCCGTGGTCCTCCGAAACTGTATTTCATTTTTAATATTTATTTTAATTCATAAAGATATATTTGAACATAGATCTGGGGTATGAGATGTTTATTCTATTATGTCCATTTATAGAAATTACTTACATATATCGTTAAATAAACTTAGATTTACTTAATTATTATCGTTTACCACTATAGTTTTTAAAGATATGAGATGATGCTGTATTGAAATTCAGTGAGTCACTGTCGCACATATTTTTTATTTTATGTTATTGTTATTACTTAATCACACGTTTTCAAGGGTTCTTGTGTTTCACTGTTGAAATAGAATATACAGAAGGTGTACAATATGGAAGAATACACAAGAGAGCCGTGGTTTGTTTAATAATGGATTGCGATTTAAGTGATTTTAAGTCATTTAGTTACATAGCTGTAATTTTAGTCCTTTTCGTATTGGAGATGACACAGGATCGGCCTTCGCTATGGGATTAGTTGGTGGATCGATATTTCAAGCATTCACTGGATATAAAAATGCTGCTAAAGGACAAAAACTAGTTAGTATGATAATATTAAGTAGTATTCCTTGTCTTAAATTAAAATTGCTAGGTTGGTATGTTGCGTGAAATTCGTATGCGAAGTTCGTTGACTGGAGTTCAATTTGCTGCCTGGGGAGGTATGTTCAGTACCATCGACTGCTGCTTAGTGGCAATTCGTAGGAAGGTAGGTTTCTTTTTTAAATATTACCTTCATTTGTATGTGCTGAAGTAATATCTGTAACATATTTATTTCGTCTTCTTTATACTTGTTGAAGTAGGTAGATATATAGTTATTTTTTATTAAAGTATAGGATTGTAGGAAGATCCGTTCAATTCAATCGCTTCTGGTGGATTAACAGGTGCTCTTTTGGCGATTAGATCTGGACCCAAAGTTATGGCTGGTTCAGCTGTCCTAGGATCTGTTATTCTGGCAATGATTGAGGGTGTTGGCCTAATAACTAACCGCTGGATGGGATCTATGGTTGATCCTACTGCATCACAGGTTTTTTTATTTATGAAATAGTTTTTTTTCTCAAGCATACAGTATGGTTGAAAAAATACGTATTCCTATTCTCGTAAAGCACTTTCAGCCCGAAGCCCTTGATGATCCTCGAAGTTTACCTCCAGCAAAAAGTCATGCGGAACATGGAGTAAAAGATTCTAGTATTCCATTCGGTTTACCCTCGGCACTTCCACATCTTTCTTAATTGAATTTAAAAATATACTTTGGAAATCTCACTAGTTTATTCACAGTAGGCATGACGGATTTTTCGAATGTACAAGATATCTATCTCTTAATTATAAAATAGGTATTTCTCAACATCTAGAACAGCCAGCCAGTGTCAATTGTGAAACGATCTTTAAGACTGGTAAAATTGAGTCCATACTATAAATTTCGCTTTGTTGACCAATTATTTGTTACTTTCAGCTTGATTATTTTATGAGAAGCTTTGCTCTAGTGAATTTACTGTCTCCATAGTTTTATGTTACTTGTTTAAAAGATGAGGAATAAGAATTTATTCTAACTTAGTAGTTAGGAAGAATCAAAATAAACAGTTGTTTGAGACTATGTTTTGTCAAATTAGGTTACGATTACCTTCTTAATATTACTAAACCATTTTTGATATGTAGTTTTTTCTCATAGAACAGTATAAGTGCGTTTTTTCAGTGGATTCTGGGATACGAGTATTTTAATGTATGTGTTCTTTCTCGCGTAGTATTAGAGCTATAGCGTAAGTTTAGTATTTATTTTTCATGATTAATATTAGGAGTATATGAGTTAAAGAGATTTTTAGGTGGAGGTTTATTTCAAGCTCATCTGTTTCGCATTGTGAGAAGCCTGATTTAAGTGTCGATGGAAGTATATTAGCTGATATTAAATTGAAAATTGAACAAAATAAACTGATTCTGAGGAAGCATTCATATTCACATAGCAAGTATGTTACTGGTTTATATTTATTATTTATAAATGAGTCATATCAGTAAACCTCTACGTTTTTTTTATATTTCTGAAATATGATTTTAAATTTACTAGAGCAAAATCTCTCATAAAAAAATGATATTTATATTATATTTTCTTATTACATAAAATTATAGCTATTTGCTGAATATGTTAGTCAAATTAATCACCAAAATGAATTAGATCATAATATAGTTGGCAAATACTGTGTATTAATTACATATATACCGTGCTAATCTTTTAGAGCCCGAAAGATGGACTCATCGATTGCAAATCTGCATTCTTCACTAAACAGCGTGCGGCAAAAACAGGGGATTTTTGCTGAACCGCCTCCTAATTCGTTAGCTAGCATTCCTGCTCATGTATCTATAGAGGTTTATGTTACACCATTAGTTTGTCTATTCAGAACCACTGAGAAATTGGTACCCAACTGGATATTTGACATTCTTGAGAATACTGTAGGTTCTCGGCAACGGTACTTGTCACATGCGCCCATGTGTTGCTATTCGAACTCCGCTGAAGACGTATTTATTTAATTGTCCTGAGGGAACAACGCGGTTTCTGCCGCAGCTTCGACTCAAGCCTCATAGTGTGAACGATATATTCATTACTAGATGTACGTTTTTTTCCTCTATTTTATCTTGCTTAGCTATTCTGTAATGCATAAAATAATGTTTTCAGTTGTATATGTTACTGTTTAACTTACAGCGACATGGGATAACATTGCTGGCATTTCATCTATTCTCCTTTCAAAAGATTCGAGCTCTATTCCTACAAGATTGCATGGTTCAGTAAATGTTAAGCATTTCTTGGAATGTATTCGACCTTTCCAAGATGCCGATTATGGTTCTGCCAAGTATCCATCACAGGTGAGGGTTGTGGAAGTGGTATAAGTAATGGTTTTGCAATTTTCCTGTTATTATTTTGAGGTGGATGAAAGACCATATACAATGGAGAATTATGAAGACGCTGCTATTAAAGTTACATATATCCCTTCGAGTCCGCCATTTAGTGAGAGAGATAGTGAGGTAAAATATCGTATTATGATTATGTTTATTAACATTAGAATAATTTTTTGTTTTGATGTCGCTAGTTCATGATAATTAATTAATTTAGTCAGAAATAAATGTTGCCTACCTGGTGGAGTTAAAACCTACGGCCCGTAGGATTGATCCAAAGAAGTTAATTTCTATGCAAGTACGTGTATTAGTCTTATATAATCAGAATTTATTCTGAGTGTTCCAAAAATGATTAGTTAGTGTATTTGGCTTAGTTGCATATCTTATTTTCATTTAGATCCCGAAAGGTCCTTTGATTGGTAGATTGAAAAATGGAGAGTCTGTTAAGTTAATAGATGGAAGAGTGGTACACCCGGGTGATGTGCTTTCTGATGCCTCACCTAAAGTAGGTCAAAGAGATCACCATCTAATACACCATAAAACACCACAACTTGTGTTTTATATGCAGCTGGGTTATATAGGCATAATGAACTATAACCAATATTACTTCTTTATAATATCAGTTTGACTGTATTATGGACATTTATATTATAGCTATTTAACTTAGGATGAAAGACCTACTGCGTTGTTTGTAGAGTGTTCAGGAGTAGCACAAGTCAAAGCTCTTTTAGATAACTCCATAATTAAGGTAAAATTATTATTTATTAACGTATGATAGTATGGAATTATTGCTTTATCCTAGATGGACTTATTATAGATGTTTTTAAACAATAACCGGTCAGTGAGCTATATTATTCATATGAGTGAACCGTCTGTGATTTCTCTCCCTGAATATGGTGAATTAGTGAAAGGACTAGGTCTGGGAAGTTTTCACATAGTGGTTAATTCGTCATGTCCTGTTATTCCTGGAGTGGAAAGCATATATCGGTTAGCCAAACAACAAAACATTTAGATTTAATAGTATTATCTTGTATTTACTGATATAATGATACTTTTTGATAGGAACCACCGACTTTTAAATTCTGTTAGTCCAGTGCTTTTCCCTCAATTATACCCCATAGGGTGGTCAGGGTTAGTTACCCAAAACAGCGAACTATCCGAAAAAGTTGGTGTATATTTAAAGGCGGCACCACTTCAACGATTCTGGATGCGCGAAGGAGGTATATTAACGGAATCAATAATAATACTATCGTGGCATTTAGTATATAGAAATATTCTTTTCACGTATGTTTATATAAGGCTTATGCTACATGTAAGAAATATATAGGATCAGATGAACCTATTATTGCTGATCTACGTGACGTTGATTTGGCGCTTATAGAAGAAGTCAAAGATGAAATAGAAGAAATGAATTCAGGTGATTGTAGTCTTTTTAGTGATTTTATTTAATTCATTTGTTACAGTGTTAACTTTTCGGCTTTAATAGAAATTAACTCTTTATTTCAGTTTTGGCTTCTCTTCCTTTAAATTGCGAATTTCCTCGCATCTCATTCCTCGGAACATCGTCTGCTGTTCCATCAAAGTACCGAAATGTTAGCGCCTATTTGCTTGAAGCGAATCCATCTTCAGCAGTTTTGGTAGATGTGGGTGAGGGTTCATATGGACAAATGCATGTACTTCTTGGAAAAGAAAGATGCACAAAGGTATATTGCCCTACATTTTTAAAACAGAGCAAATTACAGTATTTTAGCACATTTGTTTAGATGATGATAAATTTAAAAGCCATTTTTGTTACTCATGCTCACCAGGATCATATGAATGGGTTGTACACGATCATTGAAAAACGTAAAGAAGCATTCGAAGTACATGGTTAGCGTTTTAACAAGAGATCCATATTATATCAGATTTTTAAAATTTGTGTCGTTAAATATAGAAAAAGTTTAAACTATAGGCAGTCAAGAATGGTTCTATTTTATATTTAGGTCAACCGTATGTTCCACTTGTACTTGTCTGCAATAGAAATGTTTTAAAACCTTTGAAAACGTACTCTATGTGTTTCTCAAACTTAGAATCTTTGATTGCGATTGTAGATATATCACGTCACCCTGAAACTCCACCAATGAGGTATATTTTTTAAAGATAATTTTATATATCTACTTTATTATACTAATCCGCCTTAAATTTGACTAAGAATGTCTACATTGCTATAAATACACTTTGAAGAGTCTTGGATGTGAATCTACTACTATTATTAATTGAAATTCCTGATAATCCTTTGATATTCTAGTTTATAGTCCCGGCGGTCCTCCAAACAAGCGTCGGCGTTTACCATCACCTATTCTATCGGCAACAAGAGACATCATTACTTTAATGCCTCGACCATTATTCAACGAAGTAACATGGAATATTCATGAAATCAAAGCCGTTCAGGTTATCATATGCATATTTAAGTTTTAATGTTTTCTCCTTAGTTTCCTATCGTTTAGATTTTCTATTTAGGTTCATCACACGAGAATGGCAAATGGTTTCGTATTTAATGTTGGAGGTAAACGAGTGGTGTTTTCTGGTGATACAAAACCGTGCGAATTACTTGTTAAAGAGGGCAAAGGGGCTGATTTACTAATTCATGAAGCTACTTTTGAAGATGGTCATGAGGTTTGTTTTTTGAAGTGTGGAAATTTGAAGTTTTACCTATGTATCGTATTAGGTTGATGCTATACGGAAAAAACATTCAACTATGCAACAAGCGGTCGAAATTGGACAAAAGATGGGTGCTGCAAACATTATTCTAACTCATTTCAGTGCTCGATATCCAAAGGTCAGTATATTTATATATTTATATATATAATATAATTGATAACATGTTTTATAGTATTTTGTCTTAGGTACCTGATTTACCACGGTATTTGGAAGAATATGCTAATGTTGGTGTAGCAGTAGATAATTTATGTGTTCGTTATGATCACTTGCCACTTGTACCAAAACTGATTCCGATTTTTAGGTAATTTAAATGTATTAATCAATTACTAGCTTAATAATTATATTTACTAACGTAATGCCTTCTTTTTTAAAGGAAGATTTATAAAGAAGAACTTTTTGAAATTGAACTACGGAAGGAACAGCGTATTTTAAAGAATAAAGAGGAGAAAGAAATAAAAGGACTGATGGCTAAGTAAAAAGGCATTTTAGCGTTTAAATTGATTAGTATATTGAGGAAAAAACTGTATAGGTTGTTATAAAAATAATATTGATTCAAGTTGTTGCAGAACATTGTTGTTGTTGAATATATATATATGTTTACTTTCTAAATTTTATTTGAGTGATAATCATGCGTGAAAATATCGCTTATTGATATCTTAAGTTTGAATCACTTGGGTTATGCTTTTCATCAGTTTCTATAGTTTTCGATTGTTTTAATATAATTTTTTATTTGTAAATAGGGCAAAAACAAAATGATTACCTCTTCTAAATATTTAGTTAGAATGACTGGTGAAGTAGTTGCCGATGTCCGTATCCTGCTTATTGGGGAAGCGGGCGTCGGCAAGACATCTCTTATAATGAGTTTACTCGAAGACGAATGGGTTGATCGAGTACCAAGGAAGCTTGACAGGTCTATTTAACTTTTTGCAGTGAAAGGAAGATTTAGTGTTCGGTAGTGAGTAGTGTCATTGAAACTGAGTAAGGGAGTTGTTGGATTATTAATTCTAGGATTTGAAATATTCTTTTAGAGTATTGATTCCTGCAGATGTAACACCGGAAAATGTGACCACAAGTATTGTGGATTGTTCACTAGAGGAGGAGGGTAGGTATATTATATGATTAATAAAGATGCATTGATGCATGTTGGTTTCGTGTATCTGGAAATACAGGTATTTGAGATACTAATTTTTTGTTTTAAATGTTGCAATTTTAGATCTTTCATATATCAACGCTGAGTTAAAGCAGGCTAATGTCGTTTGCATAGTTTACGCCGTCACAGAGGATAGTACGATCGAAAAAGTCACAAGCAGGTTTATTTTTAGATTCTTTGTTAATGACATAAGTTTTACATGTTATGGAAACCTTTTATTTTTGTTATCTAAAATAATTGAGGTTATTCATTAATTCTAAAACTTATACGCCATTTTTAGGTGGTTACCTATGCTACGTGATATATATGGAAGTGATCATGAAATTCCCGTAATCTTAGTTGGCAATAAATCGGATGGTCCTAGCAATCATACTGATAAAGTAAATACTAAAAATTTCGACTTAAATTATTCAGTGATAAAGAATGTTTACTTTAGAAATATATTTGAGAAAATGTACTTCTCAATGGTGATTTAGGTACTCCCCATTATGGAACGATGGTCAGAGGTTGAGACGTGTGTCGAATGCTCCGCAAAGACTATGAAAAATGTTAGTGAAATTTTTTTCTACGCCCAAAAAGCCGTTGTTCATCCGACTAAGCCACTTTATGAAGCTGAAGAGAAAAGGTTAACAGATAAAGCCAGGAAAGCACTTATCAGGGTTTTTAAGGCGAGTATTACGATATGAATATCTCACTTATTTAATTTCCGAGATTATTGCTTAATGTGTAAATGTTACTATATATGATAGTGCAGTGCCACTTTAATATTTACTTGAACTTATACAAGTAATTCCTTTAGATATGTGATAGAGATAACGATGGATATCTAAACGATACAGAGCTAAATGAGTTCCAAGAATTATGTTTTGGAATTCCACTTACATCAGCAGCAGTCGAGGATGTTAAGCGGGTTGTTGCAGATGGTTGTCCTGATGGTATTGTTGATGAATCTTTATCACTTCCAGGTTAGTTATTGATCGTGGAATTCATCTTATACACCTATATATAGATAATAAATTAAACTTGTATCATGTTTCTTAATTTTAATAAACACCTGATTACAATTCCACTAAAAATGTTTAATTTTTAGTTTCTTTGTATAGTACCGTAATAATTTATTTTAAAATCGCGCATAAAGCTATACTGTTTCTTTTTAGGATTTCTTTACCTGCATTTATTATTTATCGAAAGGGGACGCCATGAAACAACATGGACTGTGCTAAGGAAATTTGGATATGAATCTAATTTGAAACTTGGAGAAGAATATCTATATCCAAGAATACAAGTAAGAATTTATGTTACTTCGCTTTTGGTTATGCTATGGTATAGAACAAAAACAGTGATTTTTGATTACATAAAAATATATCATTAAAATTGAGTTAATTATAGTTATAATCAGGTGCCAGTTGGCTGTTCAACTGAGCTATCCCCAGAAGGAGTGCAGTTTCTATCAGCACTTTTTGAGAAACATGATGAAGATAAGGATGAATGCCTTTCTCCTTCCGAACTAGCCAATCTGTTTAGTGTTTGTCCTGCAGCTTCACTAGGGAAAGATGTATTAAAACAATATTTTTTCTGAATATCTTATTTTTAACATTATTATTCTTGTATTGATGGTATTTTTATATAGGTACTTGCTGCAGTTGAAACTAATCAACGAGGATGGATCACTTATGGTGGCTACATGGCTTATTGGAAGTGAGGAGTTTTTCAAGTCAAATTTCTGTGAGATTTTTTTCAACAATATAGTGGTAATGTTTTTAGTATGACGACCCTTATTAATGTGTCTCAGACGTTAGAACAATTAGCCTATCTGGGTTTCGCCGTTGGAAGGAGCACTCCAGGTAGTATTAACCGATATTTTTTTCAGGTTGGGGGACTTTAAAATCCGTTATGAATTTTTAGTTGGTGTTGATTCATAGTGTTAGCATGAGATTGCAGTGATTCGGATAAAGATAATCTAATCAATAGAATTTAAGTATATTAGAGATACTATCATAATTTTCGTAAAGGATTAGCACAATATGAATAACTATCATAAATATCTGCTAATAAAGAATTTCAAGAGGTTATGTTGATATTGAACTAGAGGTTCATATACCACTTCTTGGACTTCTGAAGTGAAATTTCTTGGACGTATGGAATTCCTGATTACCAATGGCTACAAGAATACATTTTCTCAAGGTTTTCGACCTGTTATCTCTTATGGATGTTTACAAGATCTTTGTATACGGTCTTATTTGAGGATTTTTCGCATCCAATTTACATTTTGAATGGATTGGAAGTCAAAGATTTGAAGGAGATTGCTCTACTGTTTGTTTTGTGATATAGAATGAGTGTTGCTTACTTTTTCTTGAACATCATATGCAATAATATAGTTATATCTGTAAAGAAATAATTATTTAAGAAAATTAAGAGATCACGTTATTCTGGTTAAATCGGGCGAAATTCAGATGCTGGAAGAACCATTTATTTATAGTTCTAAAATTTATTTCACACGTTTCACCAAAATAAAATTCATTGTTTGAATTTGTAGGTGCTAAAGTTTTATTAAAAACATCTAGTTCCAGAATTCTTGAAACTAGCACATCTTTGATTCTTTAATATAGAAATCTCAGCAAACAAGTAGGAATCTGACCACTTTCGTTGCAGCTGTGTGATCCTCTTCATCATCTTAAATGCCGTGAGTATACTAAATTAACTCCAGAAATGTTCAATAGTATTCAAGTCGAGTGACTGCTGTTCAGTTCAGAACATGAAATCCTGTCCAATCTGATTTAGGAGTTCGCTGGTATGTTTTGGATCTTGGTAGATATGTGCGCAACTCATTTTTGTTTAGAAAAGAGTATCTTCTAAGCTTCGACTAGAATTATTGAAATATGTTTACTCAGAACTGTAGTTCTGTCGAGAGGATATACTAGCCAAATTCTGGTAGTAAGTTGTTAAGTGTTTTCTACATATTGGAGAAATGTAGATGCTACTATAATGTAGCGTGAAATGTTTAAGTAGCAACTGTTTGGTGAAATTGGAAATCTTATAACTGTACACCATAAGCATAAACAATTATTTGATTGTTTTACTAATTCTTCATCTGAAAGCCTGAATTTAAACCGATTTAATTGGATGACGTCAATTTTTACTCTGAATTAAAGCTGAGTCTGTATGAGTTGTTTCAAAATATAAGTTGTCTAAAGGCTTAAGTTGTGTGAGGTTCCTTTGTCAGTGGGCTTTAATAGAATTCCAGGAATTATGATTCATATTATCATTGCATAGCAATTTTAATTGATTTAGTACAAGTAACTATTAATGTATTAAAGTTTTATAAGCATTTCATACTGAAGGTCACTCGGGAACTAGCCGTGATGCTATTCGAGTAACTCGTGAACGAAAAGTAGATTTAAGTGAAAGGGGCACTGATCGCAAAGTGTTCCAGTGTCTTGTGGTGGGAGCCAAAGATTCTGGAAAGGTGCGTATAGTTATTATCTGCTTAATTTTAATTTTCTTGATATAGGTCTTGGTAATGTTTTAGACAGTCTTCATGCAATCGCTAGTTGGTAGAGGTATTCTGGATGTTCAACAAATCGGGAAACGCCACTATCCTTACGTTATTAATCGAGTTAAAGTTAAAGAAGGGATAAAATATCTACTACTTAGAGAAGTAAGTCAATGCTATTATTGTAATTACTTCGAGATGTCTACCAACCATTTACTTGGGAAAGAATTGGATATGTATTTAGGTTGATGTCCTTTCTCCTCATGATGCTTTGAGTAGTGCAGAGACTGCTGCAGATGTAGTGGCTTTTCTATATGATATTAGTAATCCAGACTCCTTTTCCTTCTGTGCTACAATTTACCAGAAATATTTTTATAGGTTAGATTTTTAGATAATTTTTGTAAAAAAAAAACAAAATTCACTTCTGTAGAGTATCTAAATTATACAACTATTAGAACCAGAACACCATGTGTGATGGTGGCTACAAAAGTAGAAAGAGAGGAAGTGGAACAGCGATGGGAAGTGACGCCTGATGAGTACTGTAGATTGCATGAGTTGCCACGCCCGATACGATTTTATAATAGTCAGGTATATTATTCCCTGTAGAAATAGCATCATAAATATTGTTGTGCTATTTATTTGTGTTAAATACCTGTTTTAAATCTATCTATGGCATAGATTGGTCAACCTGCTGCTCCTGTTTTTGAACAGTTGGCTACAATGGCTGTATATCCTCATCTGCGGCGGATGTTCTATCTTCATGATTCAAACCTCCTATCAAAGATTACTTTCGGTGCTGCTCTGGCTGCACTAGCTGGATTTCTTCTTTTCAAGAACCTGTAAAATTAGTTTTGTATGAATAGAACTAGTGACATAGTATTTAGGTATAGCTGTTTATATCTGCTTTAATTTCCTGCCAAGTAAAGGGTGCATATGGAATTCCACAGTCAATACACCTAGTATCGTGAAGTAAAAAGCCATTTATATATATGTCACTAATTCCTTGTTTTGATCTGTTATCATTTTCTGCAATATTAGTTAAGCTGCTCTTTTCGTATATTGATTACTTAATTTCTCGACTTCAAGTCTATACTTAATTTCCAAGAATTCTTTTACACTGAGGCCGAAAAGTAATAACGATATGCATGCATTACTGTTTCGGAACATGCAATGATACTCGTTGAATGTTGAATTAAGAATGATGTAGATATGACATGTGGTACTTTCCTTCTAGAATTTGTAAGTTCGTTATACGGTAGTATCCTCTATATTTAAGTATTGTTATTTTTGATTTTCAACAATAACATGATATTAAATTGCTCATTTGTGATAAAATTATAAACGGAAAGCTTTGCTTTGGTGGATAAAAATTAGTGGTTATAGTCCTATATATGAGGGAATGCTATTCAGTAATTCTTATTAAGCCATGTGCTTCTCTCCGTTTTTCAAATTTCGTTTGTTAGAATTACTGTCGTAGGAGAAAATGTCAGAAGGAGGTTTGGAATTAGAAAATTCAAAGGATATTGGTGGTAGGAAAGGTGTTATTCATATATAGTTGGTTTTTTTCTGTAAAACTATGGTTAAGAAGATGGGATACTTTATGTATACGTATTCAGATGAGCCTGCGAATAATGTTATAGCATCTCATGTAACCCAGCTCTCAAAGAATGCCTTGAAAAAACTTAAAGGCCGTGAGCGGTAAGATTTTGTAGCAGTGAATTGCTTACCACTGAGATATGGAGTATTTTAAATTCTTACCATGATAATAGTGTATAGATTACTATTAAGAGTTGATTTAAATTCCTTCAAAAGCTTATAGTTGGCTGGATCACCGAAAGCAAAAGCGAATCGAGGAGAAGCAGCGTAAGAAGAATAAACGTACAGCGCTTCGTGAAGCTGGTATGAGCGAGAAGTTGCGAAGATTTCGTGGAAAAACAATGATCCTTTCTAACTGCGAGGTAGTATCGAAGATTTACTAGAATTATGATTAACTTCGTAAAAATTTGCTGGTTTTCTAATAACATTTATAATATGAGGAGACTTACGTAGAATCAATTAGCTACCTGGCTATAATTTTAAAATCCGCTAGATTTTAGATCCATGTTGCAATTGATATGTCCTTTGATGATCTTATGTCCGAAAAGGATCGTCGTCGTACTGTTCAGCAGCTCAATTGGTGTTATTCTGTAAATCGTAGAGCTCCTGAGCCGTTGCAATTTCATATTGTATCTTTTCATGGACCATGCCGCAGTGTATGATTCTACTATTACTTCTATTATCTGTGTAAATTTATCTCATAATAATTCGTTTCATAGATCTACGATGGTATCGAATCTAATCGGAATCAAGATATTTTTCTTGATGTAAGAGGTTTAAGTGACATATTCGATGTCGAGAAAATCGTATATCTCACAGCCGAATCTGAAAATGTTAGATATTTTTATTGAGATTTAATAGAATTGATTATTATATACATATTTCACGAATTTGAGTAAGTAACCTTTTTAAAGGTTTTAACTAGACTGGATAAACAAGAAATATATGTCATTGGTGGGCTGGTAGATCATAATAGTCACAAAGGGCTATGTCTAGATCTTGCTATGCATAAAGGCTATAGACATGCAAGGCTTCCGATTGATGAATTTGTGCAGATGAAAACGAGAAAGGTAATATTTCCTAGAAGATTCACTATTATATTTGCAAATATTTCTTCTATTTAAATTATCCTTTGATTTATTATGGCTTTCTTCAGGTTCTAACAATTAACCACGTATTCGAGATCTTAGTTCAGTTCTCAAATACTGGTGATTGGGAAAAGTCGTTCTTTAGCGTAATACCTAAACGGAAGGAGATGAAAAGAATAGAGACAGACTTTCAATTAAAACCTACTATGTAATTATCACTCTGCATTTTATGAGTGATATGACCTGTTATGATTTTTTTCATGTATTATAGATTGAATCTTTATATGAATTGTTTTTTTTTGAGTTCATTTTTATAGATTTCTGACATGTCTTTATTTTGTTTTTGTTATTAAATTGCACCTATATTCAATCCGGTTTTAAAAATAAAGCATTTATTTTGAATAACCACTAAGGTTTATTTCACGTAGTGCCTACAAATAACTATTGAGATTTGTTAAATATCACTGCTAGAAAAGTTCCTGAATAGTTAATTAGAGAGCAATGCATTTTTTGCGTACTCATATGGGGAATGTTATCCATGATTCCATTATTCTCTAATACTCTGAAACATCTGTATTATAGTTGTATGGTGTCTAGTACTATCTCGAATTCTAAGTAACCATACCGAATCATGGCAACAACTTCTAGAATTGAATCTGCCTGTGAATCGGGGATCTTCGCCGTTAAGCATGTTGTCCTGTATATCTGATACTTGTGTTTGTGCTTATTCTCACTTCTTTCCCATTTAATGTTTGTTTTTCTTGAGGTAGTCTAAAATACTTATGCTAACCAGTTTATACTTGCTAAGCTCGTTCGATACTAGTAAAGGTTCTTCAGTTTCCCAAGTAGTGATTACACCGCCATCATAGGTTTCCCATTCAACCTTAAACAATGCAGATTATTTCCTAAAAAATATGTCATTTGAAACTTCATAATGTTATATATGTTCATTCAGTGAAGTTAGTTAAGCCATTTTGTTGCATGACTGGATATACCTTATAGACCCACGCCCTTTGAATGTTGCCAGATTGTTCTGCGTTTTTAGGTTTAAAGTCAATTTCGTGACGGCGATTAAAGGCATCCTTGTACCTGGAACATTCCAGATATGGAATATTAGAAATTTGCAATAATGGAATGTACCAAAGAATTAATTTTTAAAAGTTCAAACGTTTAAATGGGACGTCAGATATCTACAAATAAAGCAAGACGGAAAAGTGTTGTTGTGGTAAATGTACCCTAGATGGTCAATAATTCTTCTTATCCAAATCGGATCACTACTCGAATGGAACACAAGCATCCTAAAATAACCGCTTGAGTTAGGATATGCCTACAAAGTAAGTGGAATATAACTATTTTAAACCAATAAGAAATAATTCTTCGCAATGTGCTATCTTAGTTTCATAATCCGAAGGAGAGTAGTGAAATGGCCAGGTCAAGCCTGTATTACACTTTTCCTAACAAGGGATGTGATTAGAGTAATAATTTTCCCACTGATGTTACTATAAATTTCCAGTTATATTAAACGTCTATCATACAATTATTGTTGTTTAATTTACCAGTATCTATTTTAAGTGGAAGGTACTGATTATACTTGAATGTGTTCGTTCCTCTATCAGTAGCGATATTGTTCTATAGCCTAAGCGTAAAGAAATGAAACGATTAAGTTCCATACCTACTTCGTTCTCAGTTGTTTTCCGAATTAAAGATGAAACCAAGGATGGAAAAATTAAAACGGTGAATGTACTGTCAAAAGTTGTCTTTTATCTAGAAGCGTACTAAATAAAAAGATATTCACCAAGCATGATTTATTCAAAATGTGTCTAAATGAAAAATAAAATTGTCGTTTTTTTCTTGATAGGGATTCCGTTGATCAAATTAAATGATAGCATACCACCATCGTTTCATTCTTTTGGTTAAAATGGACCGATTTGTATCAACTAGCTTCTGAAACAGAAGAAGCCATTCCAAGGCTATTAGGCCTCAGCTCAAGAAAGTTTAATCTGTGTGACAACGGAGGATAGTAAAATGAGAAAAGCAAAGTATTCTGTTATTTCAAATCGCACTGCTGTGCATCGTTTTTCTAGAACTCATTCTATTTCATGAGGGGACTATGTGCAAATTAGTATAGACATCTTTATACATTTTTAGCCTTCATGAATAATTACTTTAGATGTTCTAGTGATAAATTAAGAAATATACTTTTATTGACTCTACGCACGTAACTTCATGTCACGCATATTTTTGAAAAGTGTAGTATATAGTCCCATTTATATTATTCTTGTTATGTTACACCCATTAATTAGCTTCAGAAAGGTAAATGGATAAGTCACACATATGAGTTACCATGTGATGCAAATGTTATTACTATGAAGATTGCATCATTCGAAAGAGCTTAACGTGCTTACGAGTCTGATAAAGGGCTATTAAATCCAAACATGACGGTTATTAGATTAGCTTGTATTGTGATGTGATCACCTAAATGGCAAAATTGACAAGAGTAAGCCTAAGTGATGTACTTTCCAGAATTATTTGTTTTTAAGTGAGAGCCTTTGGTTTCAGGAAGAAATATAGTGAGAATTGCGCATCCAATGCATAAAACTGCAAATGTAGCGAACATCATTCCATGAACAATTTCGTCCTGAAACATAAGATTCAGAAAAAAATTAGCTGGTTGGGTCACCCAGATTTTTACCCATCTAGTTACCGAATAAGAGATGGGTGTTAATTTCAACAACAATAGAGCATTTAACCTCACCAATAGATTGCAATGCGGTGACATCATCGCTCCAAGATTACTGAATGTGGCACAGAATCCGAGACAAATGTTTCGATATGAGAGTGGAAAGATTTCTGAACCGTATACGAAGCAGCACATGAATGCACAAGCCATTCCAAACTTAGCTGTCAGCCACATAGAGAAACTAAGGTAGTAATTATCCTCTGTAATACACGCATTTAATAAGTACTTTAGCATATTTTAAAATCTTAATATTTTTTTACATTAGTTTAAATCGTCATCATCTATAACAGCAATAGATATTTGATAACTTAGCTAAGAAAATTAAGGGATCTACAGCTTCAATAAGAAATATTCCGAGATTTGCTTCCTTTTATAGATTCCATCGATCGCGAGCTGCTTATTTGCAAAACTCACCACTGCTAATCCAGCACATGGAAATAAGTGCTGAAGCCACTAGTAAATGACTTAAAATAACGGTCAATTTACGGCCGAGCCTGGAAAACAAATTAAATGATAAGACATTTTCCGATTCCCAATATTTATGGGATAACTAAATTGTTCAGGTCTAGAACAATTAATTGGCAAAAAGCGGCATTTATAAACGCTACTGAAATAAATTTTGACTTTCAACGACTGGGTGGCAAGAAGTTCTGGAACAGAGATCAAGTCGCGTGACTTTGTGATAAAGGCACTATCCGACATGAAAATTTATCTGGACATGCANTCCAGTAGGTGTTCGAAATTTCCTCCTTTACCGGTCACACAAGCTCGTAGATGCCTCTCGAGGCTACCCACGACGGGCCGCTGCTCGAATGGGCTCTTCACTGATGAAAAGATTTTCACTGTTAAACCCGCTTACAATAGTCAAAATAATAGACAACTTTTTCAACATAGACACTAGAGGTCTGAAATCGCATCTATTAATAACAGGAGTCATTTTCCGTCATCTGTCATGGTTTGGGCCGGAATAACCGCGATTGGGAAGACACTGTTGATAGTCGTCGACAAAAATGCCAAAATAAATGTGAAATACTAATAAGGCAAAGTTATTTTAAAGATGGTAGTTCCTTGGACCTCAAAACTGAAATGTAACGGTAGAAGTTTCCAGACATTGTATGCAAAGAGATTTGGCCACCAAATTCACCTGTTCTGAATCCGATGAACTTTGCAAGTTGATTACTATAGGAGAGCAAACTAAGTAGAACATTCTATAAGTCTCTTAAAGCAGCTTTAGTCAAATGTTGGGGCAGAAATGGTCAAAACGAGCAGCGGCCCGTCGTGGGTAGCCTCGAGAGGCATCTACGAGCTTGTGTGACCGGTAAAGGAGGAAATTTCGAACACCTACTGGA
>JAJAVP010000378.1:10591-47840 GCA_020740425.3 Heterorhabditis indica
TTCGTAAGCAGCAGGTGAGACGCACCTACTGATTGACTAGTGTAGGCAGTGCATTGGGTAGTTGATTTCAACTAATCTCTTTATTGGCTAAATCTTTCAGAATGGAGTTTACAAATTTGATGGTTGTGTTTGGTCATATTATAAATAAGTAAACAGCTTAATACAGGGGAGTGATGATCTCTATAAGATTTAAGAAAAACAATGAACTTTTAGATCATATTACTGGATCAGTCAGGATTGAAAGTTAAATCACTAAGGATGTGTGTGAGTCATAATTCGTTCGACACATCCATGAATTAACAAATTAAATTTATAATTTTAAATACCAACATGAAATGGAATGTTCAGATATGGCGAGGATAATAAAAGTGCAAGATTTTGCTGAGACTCGCATGATCCATTGATAGTCGCCAGCAGTTATGATTTAAAGAGTTAAGAAAATTTACTCTATTAGTCAGTGGTACGAAACACAATAATAATAAGCCCTGTTCTCTGAAGAATATATTTTATGACTTTGTACTAATTCTAACTGCTCACTGTAGTCGCTCGCGTATGCTAATTGAGTTCATCAGCGTTAGGGTAAATTTCAGCGTTAATCTCTAGGTGCGTAGAGTTGATTTTTACACTTTTCTAAATGTTGTTAACCTGAATATTAAATCTTTAATACAAATTAACTACAATAGATAAATATTATAGTGGACTATACTTTACTAGATTGACTGCTTAGACACGGCACAATTAAATCGTTTATGCTAACAACTTTCTATATAAATTTTAGTGTTAACTGCACAGTTTTGATGGGTAAAGGACTCTGGCTATGAAGTTGGAGATCTGAGGGCAGGTGATACTAAAATGTCTCCTTACACCAAATGTCTCTGAAATATAGGTCACAAGGCCGTGTTGTGACTATCGATCAAGATAGTATCGTCTCTAGTATCTTAATAAATTTCTCCAGTTATTATTACAAACTTTGCTTAGGAAATTAATAATAAATTTTATGCTAGAGATTGCTGTTACATTATTATTTTGTACAATCAAAGGGCGTTTTTAATATATGATAGTCATATTGCTTTGAAATCATATTATTTTTCTTGTTCATATTTAAATGTATTCTTAATAATATTTGGTAATATACATCTTATTTTGCGATTTCAATCTACCATTTTGAGTAATGTTTACTTAATATATTCAGATTAAAATTAACATAGAATGCATCAATCTTCACCAATAAAGGCAGCTGATGTTCTACCACCTAATTTCACTTTCACATCTGATGATCCATTCTATTTTGGACCGGCTACTTGTGAATTGATTCACTACAAAACTGCGGCCTATTTGGTTGGATGTGTTGAATTCATTATACTGATGTCAGGATCAGTAATATTTTGGGGTATGTGAATCAAGTGGTCTCCAACGAGCTGATAAGAACAAGAAGAATTTAATAGATGAAATTACTGTTAATTGACCTGCGGATTCTCAGGAATGCATACCGTAAATCTCTCGATGGATATGTGGGTAGTGCTAGCAATGTTTGGACTTACAGCTCTTGGCACTTTCACCACACTTATTATGGTCAGAAATAAAGCATCCACTCTTCGATTCTCCTAAATAGAATTATTTTCAACAGTTGTTATTATAGCAAAGTATTACTATGGATACCTTCACTATTTATAGATTTATGGCTTGAAAACGGAACAAGCACGTCTACTTCGGCCAAAAATAGCCTTCATTCAGGTAAACAATATTGTTAGGCTATAGCACTTTATTAAATCGTTGAGCATTACAAAGAGATCTTTACTTTGAAGATCTTCTGATATTTATAGTTTTTTCTTAATATGACATGATTTGTGCTCTAAATTTTGTTTTAAAGTATAAAAATATAACTCATATCAAATACCAAACAGCAAACAAGTAAACTTAGAGTTTTTAGGGCATCCTAAAATAAAATTACAATTATTAATTTTTCACTTTGAATAATTGTACCTTTCAGTTGTATCGCAATAAGAAAGTCTTTTAACTACTACGTCTATATATTTTCTTAACGAGTGAATTTAGCCAGAAGATCAGAGTACTGAATCGAGTAAAGCATGCTTAAAATAAGGCATTTGCACCATAACAGATGTTTCTGGTAGTTTTTATTTGAAGTAAGCTGGGTACAAAGTCTCATACTTATAGAGAACTTAAATATAGCCCCTTACAGGTTATGATTGCAATCCTTCTCTTCAGTGCTTGCATTTCTATAGTAGCTATGTCTTTTGGTATATCTCTTACACACCAACTATTCGGACTACTCGTTAAGTAGGCTCAAAATAATTTATACTTTCATTATACCCACTTTCCATCTTATTATAAAACTATGAAAACTTTTTTTTTCATCAGTTTAATCAGGAAAAGCATTTAGGGTAGACGAAATGGAACGTGACTTTGGTCCCATATGGCCCTTCAATATTGGCGTAGTCTCTTTCTTTGTAGCTGCTATTGAAATTTGGTGAGATTAAGGTGTTGGTTTAGCGCCACTTGGTCTATTTTCTATAAAGCTCTTTAGAACCATTTTTCTAAAGGATTTAACAATTTAGGATGCAAGTACTCGTTCGTGGTGCTTATGATTTTATTCTTGACAAGGAGTACTTCACCGTCGCTCCTTCTATAGAAATGGAAAAAACTTTACCCAGACCAGAATAATACCTATTTAAATAATAGGAAATATACTTTAAATCATGTCTCAAAGAATTAGCGGCTTCAATAAAATAAGATTGTTAATTATTTAATAAGACTATCATAATTGATTAATTATCGCTCATTTGTTCTAATTTAAGAGTGCTTTATAATATTAAATATATATGACATTGGTTAAGTCTCAAGAACTCTTGTATTATAAATTGAGCGGTATCTCTTGGGAACAACTATATATCTTTGCGTTGTTTTATCCTGTCCTCTAGGATAGTCTGCTTAGTGATCTGTTGCGTCATACTTCTCCCCATCAACATCAAGGGTTTAATGCTTCACAACCTACTTATGTGCCAGAGCGAAGTACTGATTTGATTTCACTTTATCAGCGATGAATCAATTAAACATAAAACCAAAGGAACAGATCTGTTGGCAAAATGGGTTACTATGAAAAGTGGAAAAGTCGTATTGAGCAAGACAACTTAAGGAACGAATAACAGGAATCTAGGTGTCGGGGAAATGATACATACACTCTAGTATTTGTACGAAGAGTTCTCTGACAAAGTAACTAACAATGGAAGAAGGGAAGTAGGAAATACAAAACACGAAAAAACAAATAAAACTAGCAACCAAGTAATATCATTTGTGATAGGCCTTAATACTTAAACGACCCATCTTGTGCATACTTCTGCTACCTACCTCTTAAAGTTTTCAGTTCTCTTATAGAGGTATAAGTAGTTCATACCAATACGTGTCTAGTGAAGTGTGACATAGATTGTATTCCCTTAAACGTCGGATGCATTGTCGTAGTCATTCTAGTGTATGGGTATTCGGCACTCTTGTTATAGGATTGCTATTTTCACAGAAGACTGTTTATTGATCGCCGCCAATTCTTTTAATACCGACCCTGTTTATACCTTTCTACAACCATTTAAACAATTCGTTAAAATATAGGCAACCCTCTTTTTGTTCAGTAAAGCCCAGAATGGAGATGCCAATGTGTAAACAGCTCATTTCGGAATTCACTCTACTATAGATTGGATTCTTCCACGCATGAATACCATTCTTCGTATCGTAGAGCGTTCGAATGGAAACTTAAGAAATGTTAAAATCGTACTGTTCAAAATAGGTGAATTCTCATGAAACACACGCCCTTATACATTCAAATGGTCTAAAAATAGAGGGCTCTGATTCCTAATATTCAAGAAAACAAACTTTATATATGTACAAACTAGTGAAGATATTTACATGCTCCTGAAACCCAGGTAATGCAAGGAACAGGAATTAATATTCTTGTTAACATCCAGGGTCATGAAAATACTGGACAGGATGCGATTAATGGAGATAACTTGGATGAACAATGCGAAAACATGTTAAATAGAGAATTATTATCCACTATGGTGAAGATGTACGAAATACCACGTTTATCACAGTGATCGATTAACCGCTTTCCTAATTTTTAGAATTTCCCGTTGCGAATAAGTATTTAAAGAAAATTTAAATACAACAGAAGAAAACAGTATCCCGCACCACGTGGAGACAAATAGCTGTAATTACTACTACCGAAACAACTATTCAGCATATAGATTCTATCTACAGCAGTGGTGCATGTTTACGAAAGTTTCCGCAAATATAAGGTAATTAACTCATTAAATGATGAAAAACATTTGTACAGCTATTGCTTTAACTCATTAGATGAAACATGCTGATTCCACCGTTTAAAACAATAGTATCAACAATAAAAATCAACAACCGGTAGAACACAGGCTTCTGTCAAACTCAGTTAGATACAACAGCAGATTTAATTTTTGAAGACATAGACGACTTTATAAGAAAATCTAACATCTTTAATATATTTTGAACAATTAAGCACATACAAAGATAAATATTATTATTACAATATTTAAAGTACAGAAAATTGTAGTAATGTAACTACTCTTACTAAAATTAGATTCGTCTAACCTTTTCCGGAGCTTGGGAAGAAAGTCTTGATGACTGCCGTTTACGGGAAACCATTTGTTGCATATGAAGGCCACTCACCAAAGATGAACTGGAATAAATGTTATACTACGTTACCTTATTATTTATGAAATTTAAAAAAATCCTACTCCGCTTTTGCTTTTTCCATTAATCTATGTACGGATAAACCATTATCAGTGTACTGATCAATAGTCCTAGCTACTTCTCCTCCCATTCTAACTCCTGACGATTGGTGGAGTTGAACTGGTATGCTGTGAAAAAACAAATTACGCTGTCAACAACAACACTATAAGATAAATTAATAATATTCTAGATATCCAGTACGAAAGTAAATGTTGAATGTTCTACCTAGATGATTTTCTTCTTAATTCAGTAGCAGTCCATTCTCCTTCCACTAACTGAACAAACTTTTTGCCAAAAATGTCGCTCAGAATATTTTTTCGGAAAACCACAACAGGTGTGGAGAAGTGAAGTCCTATAAATAGTTAATACATTTTACATCCAAATCACCATTATAAGAACTGCTACGGAACACTTCATAATCTTACGTTCATTCTGAGATTCAACCTCAAGGAGAGTTGTACCAAGTCGAAGTAATGATTCAAGACATGATTTAGAAATTTCACTTATCTCCGGCTGTCCTTTTAATAATTCAACTAGAGATAAAAGAGTATGGCCACTGGGCACATATCCAACTATGATAGATAGTTCTTGTGCCTGAAACATTGATAGCCATACTTTGATAATAAGGTGACCACACATCTTGTAGAAACAGCAATTTCTAAATCTAAAATTAGAAGAACCTAGGAATTTAAGAAATGCTATTCAACTAAAGTGTTTACTTGCATTAAACATTTAGCTTTGTGAATGGTGATGCTCAATAGTTGTTAGTTACCACTTACAGGACAGTTNCAAATTATTGAGCCGTGCAGTATAATAATTGATATTTAATGATATATAAGAGATTATGTTATGGACCTCCTTACCTGACCACAAAATAATTTCTCAAGGAGGTTGGCTACTAAAAACAATGTTTCTATAACACCATCTGAACCAAAAGAAGAGTCAAGACGAACTAGCAGACGACGCATCCCAATTCGTAGTAAACAGACTCGTAACTTAAAGAATAAAAATAAGTGCGTTATAAAAGCATCATAAAATTTTCATTCATTCCACTATTCTTAACAGTCGCAATGTTTTGCTTAATAAATTCTTAAAAAACATGCCATTGCAGAGCTGGCCGATTCAGAATCGGCTATTTCATTTAGTACACTAAGGACGGCTCGAATAAGCTTCAAACCATGTTCACAGTTAGAAATGAAACGACAAAATGACAGCAGTATAGCTTCTAATGGATGAGACGCAACTGAAATAACAGGGATATACTACTAATAACTGGGAAGAAACAATAGATATCTTAAGAAACTGAGCGTTTAACGAACCATAAGTACTTTTTGATTGTTCGTTACTCTGCTCATTTGAAGACGTGACAGTGTATTTCAGCTGATCTAAAACGTGGTTGCCTTATTATAAATTTAATAAGAAAAACGCCTGAAGTGATACAACCTTCTGAACATCCATCCCTATGGTTTTCTGATCTTTGCTCTTTACTTTCATCCAGTTTTTGCGATGTTATACAATTACTATTATCTTTTAGCTCCACTTCTTTCAAATCTTGTGCTGTTATTTCATGTTGAATTACTTGTTCCTGTTCGCGAGTTCCAGTAGGTTTTTGTATTTCCCAATATTTTCCTTGACAAACTGGACCGAAAAATTCCTATAAATGTAAATGTACTTAGATTTGATTCATGGCAGGATCAATAAAACTGACCACAACAGCTTGCTGAAACCTCTTTTGCCTCTCACTGTCTGCTACAGCTTTCTCAAAAACAAACAAATATCTTGATATCACTTCTAAGGCGGATTTATCATGTCTGAAATAAAAATCCCCATGTAATTCACGAAATCCCAAAACAGAAACCTGGTTAAATAATGCTAATATGAATAACGTACATCAAGTAATACGGTATAATGACTCTAGCAATGTCTATTTGGCACAGATCTAGTAGTGACTCAATCAAGCGAACGTGCCCTGAAGATGCGCGCTCTGCGCCTTCACAACAAATCAACGTTGGGGAAGAACTCTATAATGACTTTATTCTAGTGTTTATAATACTGTGTAGAATTAAAAAACAAAACCTTTTCTTTTTTTCTCTCTTTCTCTTCATCGTCGTCAGATATTGCTTCTACTAATTCTTTTGATATAGGATTATGAGTATGCGATACGAGAGATTCAGATACTCGATAGATAAGTGATCTAAAATTTCGAGAAAATATTAAAACCAAGACCGAAAATTAAGCATGTAACACAGTCATAACTTCTTATGGCATACCCAATAATATCCTTAGCAAGTACTGAGTGCAATTTACATAATTTCCCAAGAAATGCACGCGATATTTGGCTCACATATGACGACGTACACAGCAAAACCTGCGAAAATTTTAAAAATTGTTTTACTAATTATAGTGGATAAATAATTGATAAAATACTTACATCACATAATTCTGTCCTTGTCTCACATTTTAAAAATGAAGAGGCAAATATTTTTACATTTCTTCGATTCTTGATTAGCTCAGATTTCCATAGCATCTAAATAGAACGTCTATATATTTCTCCATAAGAATGCGTCATTTTGTGGTCAGGTAAGGAGGTCCATAACATAATCTCTTATATATCATTAAATATCAATTATTATACTGCACGGCTCAATAATTTGNAACTGTCCTGTAAGTGGTAACTAACAACTATTGAGCATCACCATTCACAAAGCTAAATGTTTAATGCAAGTAAACACTTTAGTTGAACATTTGCTAAAAGCATTTAAAGATGATAATAATGTACAAAAACTAATGCATTTTAAAAAATAAAGTACAACGATGTATTTGAGCCACATTAGTTTATAGGACACAAATAATAGTTTTTTTTTGTTTGTTTTCATAAAGTATTAGAAAAAAAATCCATTTAAGGCATGCTTTTGACTAATAAAAGCGCATAATAGAATTTTAAATTAAATATTCCTTAGTAGATTGGTAGTAAGTGTATAAAAATAACTTATAAATAATATGCTATATATTATAACAGCTATTTAATATTTTTTCGAAATTCACCTTATCTGATACTATTACTGAAGATGAGGGTGCTATTGCGAAGATAAAACTAAGAACAGTCGGATATAATTGAGGACGTTGACAACATCTATCGAAAATCCGGTCCAGAATGACGGGAAGAGCAGACTGCAATGAATAATTAAAAAATAAAAAATTGTAGTACAAATTCTTTAAAGATTTACCTTTCCAGGTCCATAAATGACCGGGTGAATAACTTCAAACACTAATTGTCTAAGTCGAGTGCCCTCCTCACTTATCCCCTGACCATTCATACCTCCTGTTATACTCCACAACAGAAGCAGTGTATCGACAAGTGTTGTATCGATATAACACGACTATAAATATTTTGAATCTTATGGGAACATAAGACTGAAGGTTTACTTATTACGAAATCTAATCACAAATTTGATAAAAAATTAACTTACTTTGACTTCCGTATCTACAAGTTTCATATGCCCATCGTTAAGCTCAGTCCTTTGGTTTTCTAACATTCGTACACGAATTGATTTACTCATCTGATTATAATCAAGCTTAGGATAAAATAATTCTGAAGACATATAAGATATATATGGATAAAAACCGAATACCTTCAGCTTTCGACCAATACATTCAGATCCTTGGCGATAAATAGTAGCAATAATTCGAAGAGCAGGTAAAGTAAAACGCAGAAACCTACGTACGTCACTACTTACAAGAGGTTCCCCCATTTGCCACATGGCATGTCGGAATAAAACAAAATCCTAAAAGCTATGTAGTACCAATGCTGAAATTTGATTTCCATAATAAATTATGCTGAAATCTGAAAACTCACATGAAGCAATTTTGTTAATGTTTCAGCCACTTCATCGTGTACCATTGTTTTAATTATATCCAAGCGAGTTACATTATTTACATCACAAAGCTGTTTAAAAAAAAGTTGAGTGATTTATAGTGAATAATCACAACTAAATCATATGAATTAGTTATATAAAATAACTGATTACCATAGCTTCAAGTAGGCGGACGCAAGTAATAGTTGCAAAAGGCACTTGCATTTTTCTTTCTCCTACTCTACAGGAATCCATTCTAAACAAAATTAATTAAGTCAATCAAACAACAATGTTAGAAAATACAATGATGAGAAATAACAACAAAATTTTAGACTACTGACTTTTTTAATAAAGATCCAATCAAACTAGTGGTACCAGAACCAAGTGATTGAACCAGTGTATCACTCAGTGGTTCCACATACTCAGACAGCTCTAGCTGCGGCCTTAAATAGTGTACTTTTTGTGGCTTTCTTAACTTTCCATTTCGGAATATACCTCAGTGGTATTATACGCCTTCGAATCAATTTGGAAAGTGTCTTGATGTGTCTCAGCCAGAATCGTGGTTCATCTACTTGTTCTATCACAATAGACAACAAATTCATTGCCAGTAAAAACGAAACGGGATAACGCGCATCTGACGAGTCCTAAAATAATTAAAATAGGCTTAAAAACATTTTGCAAGAGATTAATTAGGATAATTTGCTAACATTATCGATCTGACTGAATTCTAAGATATCAAACAAGTAGTATATGTATTTCTGGGCAAGAAGCCAGGCAACTGACTGCCGACCATGAAAGTCGATGCAAAGTTGGCTCAAAGATGTGAGGATCGCTACTCGTTCTTCATTGTCTATCGATGTTCGCAAACTAAAACAAAAGGTTAGCAGAATTCCAGATGTAAAATATGATCTACTTTATAATGAACATTAAATTAAGAGAAATAAACGTACGTATTAGAACAAGCTTTGAGTCTATCTATTAATTTCAATACATAGAGTCGATTAGCCAACATCAATCGAAGCCTTTCCACAATCGTGAAAAAATCATCTGTACAAAATCCTTCGTCGAAATTAGCAGAATTTACCTAGAATATACCAACCATTACAATAAAACATAAATAATTCAATTATATCGATTTCATATTTGTACAAAATATGAAAAAAATCGTCAGTGAAATATAAATCACAACTAATGCTACGAAAACTTCTCGTAGATATAGTAAATAAATTTTACCTTCTTATTAGCAGAAAACTGTAGAAGTGTCTCAAGCAAATATTGGACACAGGAAGAATTACTTATGTACAGAAGACCATAGTACTTATCATTTAGAACAGAACGCAAGAATGGAAGAGTACATGGAAGATAGGAGATCCAACGAGAAATATCCAGTAATGTAATAGAATAATAGAGGACAGAGCTAAATTATTGGAGACTATAGATATTAATTAAATTTTTAAAACTCAATTTCGAAGAAAATCTTTTTTTTAAAACAAGAAAATGGACCTTGATTCTAAAAGTGCATAAATATCAAAGGCGGCACAGATTTTCTCGTCTCCGAAATCAGCGATACATTTCTTTGTTCCTTCGAAACTGGTCATAAGCTCCTTCCATGTGGAACAAACTAGATCCACAGTAGTTCTATTCCAGTTAGGGACTGTTACAGAAGTAAGGAATTGTTTTACTGAACTATCGAACTCATTCAAACAGTATGTAAATCTTGACCAAGTGAGTGTAAGAGTTGCTAGTCGAACAAATCCCTAAAAACTCAATAACTTTAAACTTTTCATGATTATGAATACTTATTTAATATCTAAGTGCCTTACTGTCGTTTCCAAATGATGTTCTGCATCACATACTGCTGCCACAAGACGAGAATATATTGATTCACCACCATCATCCCAACGGCGAAGTTCCTCATTTGTAAAGCGCCATAACCACGGAGATACTACCTAAGTGGTTGTATTATTCCAACTACAAGAACAATTCAACTTATCAATTAAGATAAAGGTAAGAAACCCACAAATCTAAATACTGATAGTAGAGCAGCTGAACGAATGGAAGTGAAGGTTGAATTTTCAATAACATCGAGGAGGTCCATTAGAAGATTGTTTTCCTGATTAAGATATTCTCAAAAAATTGATTTGTTTTGAAAAATTGTACATACTAGTATTGAAATTAAGTCAACATGTAATATAACTTACCAGCATTTTTTTTCCAACCATTACAACATCAGATTCCGTTATAATTTTTATGAGCGAAAACGCGAGATCATACAAAACAGAAAATTCATCTAGACCACGCGGTTCAGACTGAAGACAAACACGAAGCCAACCCAATATTCTTGTTGAAACATCCAATGATATTTGTGCCTCATCTAAAAACTCATGAATTTGAGCATACTTTATAATAACATAGTTAAATATATCTTTTAAAAAAAGGTAACACTTTACCAAACTAACTAACCATCTCGAATACGAATAAGACATGACGGCAAATGTGGAAGAAGAGTTTCGATAGTAACAATAAAGTCATCACTGAAAAGAAGCGTGAAATCATAGCATGAAATATTTCTAAAACATAATTAAAAATTAATTAAAATCTCCCACATGCCATCTAGCACAGTCGACGCATCAAATGTCTCTAAAGCATCGCGGAATATTTCCCAATGCCGAGATTCGCAAGGAGGAGGACAAACACGAATCCAAGGTGGTCTGATATGCTGAAACAGCCAAACAACTGTAGTTTTTATCCCTATGCATGAAAATAATATATTGCGAAAGCAAACTTGCCTCAAGTGCTGATGGAACAAAAGTATTAGGATCAAAAACAAAAGATTGCTCCACATCAACCTAAAACTGTTATAATAAATTTCCAAAAGTAGAATAATGAATTTAAAAAAACAAACATACTTCAACGGGATCTTCTTCATCAGAAATATCACAAGCTTCATCAGCAACTGCTAAGTCACCTGATGAAATGCTTAACATTTCTTGTTCTTCATCCTCATCAATTTGCTCTATTTCTCTCTCCTCTTCCTCGAGTAATTCACATTTATCTTCAAATTCTCTCATATCTTCATTCTCTAAAAAAAAAAATAAGACTTCCCTACTTATGTAAGGCATAAAAGATCCCAATTGGTATGCTTAGTACTACAATATTTATATCAATAAAATACATGCTCAATTCCCCAGAGCATGTCGCCTAGTTGCTAATTAAGCCAGTATAATAGTGTTATACTCAATATAATCACAAATTATAAATACGTCATTAATAAACTATATACTATTCAACCATATACAAAAAATAACTGCTTATATTTGATATTTCCAACCTACTTAAAAACCTTGATCAAAAATACCAATAACTAAGCCCTCCAGTTTTACTTAATTTTCGGCAAATTTTATCAGAGTATAGATGAAAAAATGCGCTATTCTAAAGTGATTGTTCCGAGGCATTGATCAGCTTTTAATACGCTCTATATATTATTTACATATTACTTCTATAATCAATTTAGAAAATATGGAATTAACTAGTATAAACCCACCCATATGCCCATTAATGCCATTATTGGATGAACTACCCCTAGAGTTGGACTCTTTACTTCCCTCATAAGCTATATCTCTACTCTCTGAGTGGTCATTATCCATCCTAAATCAAAATGCATAGATGGTTATTAAGACACAAATATATATTTCTATATAGTAATCATTATTCAAGTAATGCGTTTCAGATTAGACATTGTATATCATCATAGCAACTGCAAAAATCATGAAGCTACTTCATTCCAGTAGAAGAGTTATGCTTACACTTGAAGGTAACCAAAATCTTCTTTTATCAAAACATATAATAGACAATAATATAAGGAAAAAATTACAAATTGGCATAATTGATTAAGAAAATGCATTTAAGGTTAGACAAATAAGCATAATTGCAACCCAGAATCTAGGAAGACATCTATAATTTACGATTTGCTACCTAAGCAATACCCATAATTGGACCAGCAAAATTACTAATTAAAATAAGTTTTAAAATTTGTGGTAAAGGTGACACATACTACAACCTTCAATAATCGAAATTATTCTTATAATACAGTTGTTACTCAGCTTAGCATATTAAATAATAATGAAAGGGTTATATATAACATGAGGCTCAAGAAGATGTACAGTTCCCTGATGGCACACAACACACCTGCTGAGTTGTTGAGAGCGTAATTTGCTCACGATGGTTGAAATAAATTAATGATACTACGATATCAAACTGCATATTTACATAAAGAGCCGTAAGACGAGAGAAAGGAGCCTGACAGTATTCCCTAAAAGTAAATAACTATATGCAAATATTGAATATGGAAATTAATAAAAGAGAAAATCTTGTCAAATATTTTAATACATACGCAACAACGCCTGTTAATGTTACAGAATTGTTGAAAAGTAGCATGTTATCATCATGACTAAGAGGTGCAATTGATATGGCTGTGGAATTAAGTCCAGATCCAATCACCTCGTTCGACCATGGTTGAAACTTCGAGATAACCTTAAGAAAACATGGCGTAATACAAGAAAACATACCACTCATTTCAAATAAGCAACACACCTGAGCTGAAGTATTTACAACCTGTACAGCATAATAATTGGAATTCGAGATATTAACATGGTTCTGAAAAAATATATCCCATCAATAAGTATATTTGCTTAAGCATTTATACTAACCATAAAATGGAATCTGATCAGTAGATCTTGATCTGATTTGTGCTCCGTCACATGTATTATATTAATAGCAGGTCGATTACTTGATAGATCTACAGCTCGAGGTACTAACATGAATATAGCACCTGATAATATGATGCCACATATCTGAAAGTGAGAGAGACAGAACTGTCATAAATACCTGAATAGAGGTTAAGAAAGCTTAGGTACCCCAATTACAATGAGTATCCAGAACCATGTGCGTTTAGGCTTTAATCGATCATCATTTAGAGGAATTAAAGCGACTAGCATTTCCTCCATTTCTGGAAAAAAAATTGTTTTTACCAAGATTTTTTGGTGATTTAAATAATAAGTTACCATAGAAAATAAAATATTCAAAAAAATAAACAGAAAGAATAAGGAAATATGAAAGAAACACCAGATTATACTGTTTTCAATTCACCTTTTGGAATCCTTCCCGTGCCCTTACAAGAAGGGCATGGAACACTTCCGCCCATCAATTCGGTGTAGTCAGTGCTAAGATTCCTAGAAATTAAAAACATAAAAAACGTTTCCTTATGCATAACTATTCCTTTTACTGGTTCCCAGTTGAAACAAAATCTAATACCTTGAATTCGTAGAATTTCCTTCACTGCAGCTATGATCTTCACCTTCATTATGAATATCGTCCTCTTCATGAAGTACTTCATGGTTACCAAATAAAAGCCTCGCACCATTTTTCATAAGATCGACTAAGTTCCTCATTTTTTTACAACCTAATAACATGGAATATTTAATATTGACCTGTATTACTGCAATAGCACAACTAACCCTTCCTTCGGGGTCCACTTTAAATGTGAAAGCAGAACAGACTGCAGACTCAAACTTAAGTTTTTTGCAGCTTTATCTGAAATAAAATATTTATTACACACGTAATAATGACCAACTGACCAACAAAGATATTTAGATAGCGTCAAAACATTGAAATACCAAGTAAATTCAAGCAATAGATATAATATTGCGAAAGATCAAAAATGCCATTTTAATGGTATCTCGAAAGAAAAAAGGTTGAAGACTCAAGCACTAGTTTTAAAATATCTGTCACATGACGAAACTATATTAAATGAAATAAGAGTATGATATACAAAACCAACTGCAAACCGTAATGCTCAATATATACACGAACTATAATAACTAGTACCACACCAGTTTTGTCAATAATGATGATGATTCGATAAATCAATAGTAAGACTTGTATTAGGCAATTAATATTGGTGTAGACAAGAGAATTTTTTTAAATATGGCAGGTTTGACAGTAGCACTTATAAATTCTCTCCATATTTAAAATCAATATTACAAAAGAAATGAAAATGGTAACGGGATCTATAGAGCGGGCATTGATAGTGCTGTTTTAATGTCTTTATTATGTTCTTCAAGGGATGCATGAGCGTAATAGCGCACAAAATCACCAATTGTAACAAAGTAGAGACCACCGTTCTCAAATCCCCAGCCCTATAAGAGACATTTCAAGTTTTAGTAATACTTATAGGATTTCGGAAAAAAAGGATTTATAAATAGTTCATTTGTGCTATAAACATAATTCTCACTTGTTCATTCTGTTCAATCAGACAGTGAGAGACACGTTCTCCATTAAGGACACTGAGTACAAGTTTATTAGCTTGTGATGCTGATGGACGAATTAGGAATATTCCGTCCGTCTTTCGTGCACCTCGTTCAGATAAACGAGTGCGTGCACGCATAATCAAAGTAGCTGCAGACTCCTTTGAAGAGTCGTTTACTAGATATCTGCAGTAAAGAAAAAATCAAATAAGGTAAACAATTTGTCTAATATTGTACTAGTAGCTATAATAAGATAATTGCCATTAATATTATCAGCCACAAATAAACCCAAACACTATGTAGCGTACTCAAACAATTTGCACTTGTCTCATAATTAGTGAGTATCCACATTTTTTATCCTAGTACTCATCATTCAACCTTCTTGGTTCTTCTACTGACGGTGTCTATAGATATCCAAGACATCAGCAACTAAAATCTGACTTTATTATTTCTAGCCAGTTAACATTTTTTATTACGTAGTCCTAGAAAACCAGAGCTGTGGAAATAAATCTGCGACCATGTGAAATATGAGTTACTGATCATTTTATAAAAACTTCATTCAGTAGCTGCTGAATACTAAAGTAATCCAGAATTCTTTGTAAAGAAGTTTCAAAGAAAATGGTAGCTCTAAATGATAATTTGGTAAAAGGATATTTCAAACTACCTTAAATATAGAATCTAGGTACCATGTCATATTTCGTTAGTAAATTAATCATTACACCTAACAAAAATTTTCTGCCAAACCTATAAAAACACAAGTACAACACCTCAATATACTAGAAAAGAGAAAGAAAAATCGTGGTACGTTATAATTCCTCGATTTATCTCCCAAAAACTTTAACCTTTGAATTTTTCTTTCTTAAAGCTCTAACAAATCAGATATATATAGTTAAACTAAGAATAAGTGAAGCAAACCCTAAACATAATCGTACTAGCATTTATTTGTTTTAATAATATTAATTTAATTTTACCAAAAAAAAAACCCACTGAACAGGATCCCAATGTAGAGGTAGGTCTGCTAATAATTGGCTGACTTGCATTGACTCTTTAGTCAACATTTCGACGGAATGATCAGTAGTGTCAGTTAATTTTGATGTTGGTATACCTTTTCTTACAAGGTCAGAATATGCACTAGACCTTGTGTTATAGCATGCCATCAAACGTTTCTAAACAAGTAATAAATGCATTTATTGCTACGCGGCCCATATGATTAAATATTACCTGTGCTTCCGATTTCTCTTCTCTCATTTGATCCATGACCTGAATTAATCTAGTCCGCTGATTTCCAACAATATCATGTTCTGCCTTCATTTTGCATATACTATTCTCAAGTACCTGCAAAAATCGAGCCCCTAAATTTTTAAAAATTTTATATGAGTAACTCCTAATACAGAAGAAAAGATCGTAAGTATATGAGTAAAAAAATCAAGTAAATACATTTCGATTTCCCTTGAACGCTTGGGACTTCTTTGAATCAGTATCATCTGCAATGGCAGACAGCTGTGTTTCAAGGATATCTTGAAGTTGCTCAATCTTCCGATCTAGATCTGCTAACTAAAAGTAAAGTAATGAACAGAAAACAAAGTATTTAAAAGTCCATCAGTAAAACAAAAATAAAGGGAAATCAAACAACAACTAACGGTTTTTGTTAATGCATGGTGCAGATCTTCAGCTCTTTGAACTTCTGCATGTACAGCATCAAAAAGTCGAGCAGATCGAGCAGCTGCCGTTTGTGATATCCGAAGGCGTTCTAAACCGAGTCGCAGTTCCCAATCTAAAATAGCAATATATAAAATACAAAATATACATATTAAAGGAATCTAAAGATCACATGATAAACCAAAAACCTACCAGGATTAATAGGTGAAGATGGAAGGGATAGCGAGGACGACGATATACTAGATACTTTACATGGAACTTTCATTGAATTCTTCCACCTCGGTAAAGGATACTTTAGAACGACATCCAACTGATCATTATACACCTTAAAATTTTAGAAACTATTAACGAAATCCTAGCATAACCTCCTCTAGTACTTCGTAATATTTACCTTCAGTGAACGAGTTCTATGGAATTCAATAAGCCCTACAACAGAGTCATGCGTCAGTGACTCTACAGCAAAACCACAACGACCTTTAGATACATGAATACGCACAAGTTTTGACTGGCCACCATATCTATAAAAATAATAATGAAATTAATAGCTTTTCTTAGATTAAAATTAACTACATCACATCCACAATCGTGGTAAATATATATAGCAAAGTATGGTTAGTTGGAGCAAAGAAGTAAACTAAATATTCATTCAACATAAGATATTAAATTAATTACTTGATAGTTAGCGTGTAATCTCCTGGAGAAGAAGCATCGCGAACCATAAATGCGCCATCGGGTTGATCATGCATCAAATGAGAGACCGTAGCTTTATCAACATTGCCCCAGTACCAGGTTTGATCTGCCAAAGAAACCGCACCCATTGAGATAGCTTGAAATATTTGCTGCAAATAAAAGTCGAAATTATGTATATTAAATCCCAATAGTATAAATTTTCTTGTGCACATATTATTTTAAAAATAGAGCACATATATTCACATATATTATAGCATATCTACTTGGAAATAGAAATAACAAATAAAATGTAAACGATCTAGAAGCAGTGAAAAACAGAATTTACATTAAAATGCACAGAATACACGCTTTGAGGGTTATCGTAGTTATGTGGTATTCAATAAATTATTTACGTATTATAAAGAATAAGTTCGGAAGTTTCGAATCTAAATATAACGCTATTTGAAAGATGAGTGAAGTTATTTACAGACAGCAAAAATAGATTTGCTGAACGCTTTGTGAAGACCTGCTCGTAAATAATGTTTGGCAACAATTTTTTGGGTAACCTAGTAAATTTGCAACATTTAAATATGCTATGTGTATGCAAAAGTTTCAGCTATTTTTTCAGCACTGGTATAACTATTCAAAACAAACAAATTCCCAACTTCATATGTATTTATAGTGTTGGTATCGTAGTTTCTGGAAAGTAACATGTCATGATTTATTGTTAAACAAAACCTCACAAAACAGCGAATACGATGAGCCACCAAAATCTGCATATTCACCACCGTATTCTCTACGAGTTCTAACAAGGGAAAAGTGCTGCTAAAGCATGGGAATCCGTTTGCTCTATTCTTGATGAAAATGTTGTTTCCCATAGCATATATTGGTTTCGACGTTTTAGAGCCAGTTATTTTGATGTCGGTAACCGAAAACGCTCTGGAACGTCACGAGCGTTGAAGACTGGTGCTCTGCAAGTATTTCTGGATGAAAATCCATTGCAGACGCATGAGGAACTCGCGGAACGGCTGGGAGTTGGCCAAGAAACAATTTCGAGACGGTTGCATGATATGGGAAAGATTTTAAAGCCCGGAAAGTGGGTACCGCATGAACTTTCTGAAATAGCATCGGCCGCCGTCTCAACACATGGATCTCGTTGCTTGCCAGACAACGTAGAAAGGATTTCTTGTGGACAATTGTTATCGCCGACGAAAAATGGATCAGATGCGACAATCCTAAACGCACACATTCTTGGGTAGACACTGGCATGCCATCAACGCCAACGCAAAGCCGCGCCAAAAAAGTTCTTCTGTGCATCTGATGGGATATGAAAGGTGTGCTGTTTTACGAGCTCCTTCAACCGGGTGAAACGGTTACTGCCGAACACTACCGTCGTCAACTGACTAATTTGGCCGACCTAATAGGAACAGAAAAGACTATTTAGTGGACAGGGAAGTAGGAAGGTCATTTTGCTGCATGACAACGCTAGATCGCACGTTCTTTTAAGTACTCAGTAGACAATTTTTAACTGGAAAGTTCTCCCACACCCGGCTTATTCACCCGCTTTCGAATTATCACATATTCCAGTTGATGCAGAACTGTTTAGTTGAACAGCTTTTTCAAGATGTGGCCGACGTAGGAAAATTGGTCGATGAATTCATTGCCTCGAAGGCCAGGTTGTTCTTTCGCAAAGAAATTCAAAATTTACCCGAGAGATGGCAAAAGGGCATAGAAATACAGTTAACAAGAAAACAATCAAAAGGTCATCTGTTTGGCTGTTTATAATATGATGAATTATTTTGTTTAGTAAAGAAATCTGAAAAAACGCGATGACTATTCGCATATTTTCAGGACCTTAACAAATTAACTTCACTACTTGAGTGCACTTATGAAAAAATTTTGCTTCTAGTTATAGGTAGAAGCTGTTTAACGAGAGATCTCTATAAACCATCGGATAAAATAAGCAGTAAGTAATCCGTTTATTTGTTTTTGATAATTCATCTAAATTCATCTTCTTAATTCAAAATAGCAATGTCGTTGCCGTTCGTTTAGTAAAATGAAACATTTTTGATGATGTGGGAGTGTTTCTATTAAGGAATGTTTTGGTGGAGCTATCCTATCTAGACCAGAAAAAATCTCTTAGAGATATATTTTAAATGGATAAAGGTCTTAAAAAACTGTTTACTTGATTTAGTATATTGTGACGAATTAACCACAAGTTTTTTTGAGTTCATAGTAATAACAGAAGAAAGGACAAATTAACAACGACGTGTTTCTACTAATATAATAGTTATGCCTTATGCTTATTTTATGTAGTTAACGTGAAAGCTCGCTTATATAAGTCATTCTAATTTTATTAAAATGATGGGCTATATTACTCTAGATAATGATTTTCGAAGTGATCTGAAGTTTTCTTAAACATATTGTTTATTACGTAGATGATGATTATCCTCACTCTCGTTCTTCTTAGTGCCTAATGCTCGTCACATGAGCCAAAATAAAAGTGATCTCACTTTCATCACTAAGGTAGCGAAGATCACTAATATTTTATCTGACAAATTCTTGTGTTTTGGGTTTTCTTTAGTAAATGCATTTTATAATAAGAATTTTACTTCAATTTGCTTATTTGTATTTTTAATTTTGTTTATAGTTACACACATTTGGATATTTTAAGCTCATGCTTCATTATTTCTAATAGTTGCTATTGAATTTTACTAGTTTGGAATAATAAAGTGTTCAGTGGCTCGAATACTCATGAAACGTTTGCAGAAGCCTATAATTATGAAGGAAATAATAATGATCACACATTTTCATAAATTGATTATATGCTCACATAAATCAATCTTTATGAAATGCCTATTGAAGAGGGGCGGCGATCTATTAATTGCTGCGCTTCTCTGATAAGGATAGTCGGTCTAGTAAACCATGCATGTACAGCTCGCATTTCTTCTCGTGGCCGCCGTCACCGGTATGTCATCTCTTTTTTTATTTACATCTAATATTTTTGTTCTATTTAGCATACAGGAAAATACACTAGGATATATCACTGATTCGTTCTCTAAAATCAGTAGGTAGCAAAGGCGACAAGGCCATCCACTCTTCAAACATAATGTATAATGGAGAAGTAGTTAAATTAATTACCTTGTACATATTGTTAGCATTAAAACAGTTAATCGAACTGAGTACTTCATGGCTTAATTACTAAGTTTCTTTAATCTATATTTAATCTTCAACATATTCAGCTGTTCCTACCCTTAATGGTAGTCTGGACGATAAGCTAAAAGCTCTTCAGGATCAACTATTGGCCATCCAAAAGGAAATTGCGCCAGTCGTTCATCAGAAAGAAAAGGAGGTACTTTTTTCCATGTAACAGCTATCTTTCTCATCTGTCCGATGAGCCTATTATTTTTATTTTTATTTTTCATACTGTTTTTTACTGATTACATAACAATGATGAATTTTGTATAGGAAGCTCAGAAAATTATTTTTCCTGACTGGCAGCCCCAAAAAAGAATGGTTGCTTGGCAGCCTATGAAGAGAAATTTGGAAGAAAGACAACCATGTAAGTAATAAGATTGGCTTAAAAATATTAAAGTTCAGACATTGCAGCATAGAATTTTGACATGCTTGCTATTGCTTTCCTCTCAAACGAGAAAGACTGACATTCCATTAGATATTTCACCAATCGATTAACGGCTTTCAGCTGCCTCGAATTCCTTGAGCTTATCTTATCACGGAATTTCCGCCTTTACTAGTTTACAATAGGTCTTGGTGTCATTCTGCGATGCTTATCACTCTGATTTTCATATAACAGCTTATAAGTAGAGAATTCAAAAACATTCGATTGCGTAATATAAAGAGAGAGAGAGAGAGAGAGAGAAAGAAAGAAAGAAAGAAAGAAAGAAAGAAAGAAAGAAAGAAAAGAGAGAGAGAGAGAGAGAGAGAGAGAGTAGTATTAGTAATAATTTTTTAAAGATAGCTTTTTTGAGACGAGAACATCTCATTTCAAATTTATTCTTATAAATAGACAATTATTAAAAGTAAAAGGTTTTTCACGAAAGAGAGCAATTGATTTCTTATCAAAATCAAGCCAGGAATAAGTGTTGACGTCATTGATGGTGATAATTATAAGTTTTATCAATGTATAACTGTTTAATTACTTTATTTTTAGTGCTCCACGTGATTGAATCCCGTCTCTCTGAAGTGCTTAGAGCTGGAGAACATCTTGGAATTTCAGCTGAAGAAGTGCTCCAGGATCTTCGCATTAGAAATCAGATCAACTAGTCCTCAGTGTTCTAATATTAAAACTCAACATGTTATTCTCAACAACTGAATATTTCGCAATCATAAAACAAAGCATTATCTAGCAAGTGAAATTAGGCGGAACCTGCATAACTTCCAATTTACAGTATTATTATATATACACACATTTGTAATAAATCTTAATTGTCTATTATAGAACAGTGATAGTGGGACTAGGTTTCAGTGCTATACTCTGCTACTGAAAAATAACTCTGGAAAGTACGAAGGGAGATAGTAAAATTATGTACATTTCGGTTTAATATACATCCGCTAGTATCGAACCTGTGCGGAATTAATCTGAGACATTCGCGAGTTCATCGACAAACGACTGCCATTACGAGTACTAGCGGCAGACCTATAATTTTCATAATTATCTAGTAAAAAATCCTCGGTCCATATTTTCTCTTCATTACTATCTACATTCCCTTTTTTTAAAAAGAAAAAATGAAGGTAATTACTTTCTATTTCATTAACAATAATATTCCTGACCTCATTCGTTGTTCTCTTCTTTTAAGAGCATTTTTCATGGGCGCTTCCTGTATTTTTATGAAACAGTCAGAAAGGCAATCGTTGCACCAGAATTCTGAAGTCCAGAATACGAAACCGATGATGAGAAGTAGAAGCCCGATAGTTGATAGGGTTATGCCCTAAGAAAATTCATAAAATAAAACTTTGAATGAACTGCTAAAGCCTTTGGCATTACTGTTTTTATTTAAATGAATAGATTTGCCTAATAGTCTTATATCTACAATATCTTTGAAATTTGTCCTGCACTCATTAGCGGAGAGAATTGTGACCTCAAACCTTAGAAAATAATAGAATATGGGAAATAAATCAGATTAAAAATTATCTAGTGGAAAATCTGCGGAAATGATAGACTAGTTGTGCTGCTGTTGATTACTGTGGCTAATTTTAATCATAAATGCGCAAAAAGGCTTCGCGAATGTTTTAGATAAATTTCCTTCCGAATTACTGAAATCAGCGGCGATTTTAAATCTTATATTAAATTATTTAAGGTGCCAATTTTTAAAAATCAGTCGATATGGTTGTTGGGACAATCTTACATATTATTCCAAATATTTAAACTTTCTTATTTCATAATTATTTGTAAAAATTAAACTACATTGTTAGCTTCAGCTATTAACGTTTATCGTGATGGAGTGTTATAGCAGAATTATTGATTTTATTCTTTGTCTTGAAATATCGAAATTAGGACTATTTTAAGCGCCACAACTGCACAGACATCGGGTTTAAGCTAAAAGTAATCAATTATTTGTCGAGATATGCTGGTAGAATAAGCAATATATAAGATACTTTCACTCTAAGTCTTAAAGTTTTATCCTCTAAAATATGCTTTTATTTCAATAGAATAAATTGTGAATATAGCAGTCAGTTCTTTAAAAAATAAAGCTTCAGTTGTTTGATTTTAGCTCAATATGGTGAGCATATCAGAAGGAATTTTGCGATTAATCTCATATGGTAATAATCTCACAGGAGGCAAAAAAAGGGCTTCTTGAGTGAAAAATAGGACCAGGCAAAGACCGATTGTCATAACCACCAGACCAATCATCATGGCGATTAAAGAGATTAGCGATGATGTGCAACGACATTTTGGAGCACCGAACTTGCCTATTCTAAAAAAATTCAATAATTATCATTCTAAATGTCTTATTCCTAGTTAAAATATCCTTACTTCTTATGGTCGTAATTTTTTGGGATCCAAATTAAGTAATAGTGTAAGGTTAAATTTCGTTTTTAATGAGGACTATTGTAATTATATCTCTTAATCCTAATAACGTGAAAAGTTTGTAAAATATACTGTTTTCAGCAAATAAAATTTTGTTAGAAATATGAAAATAGATAGTTTTCAGCATGATTACTGCATGAAGGGTAGAGCAAAAGTAGATACATTCTTTTTCTCAAATAATAATGCATGTTCAAGATGGATAGTGTGGAATTTCCTTCATAGCTGTAAATGATTAATTTGCATGTACTGGACTCTATCATAAATTCCTTAAATTTACTGACACGGGAGTAAATTCGTCGAAGAACTGCGAATCAGTCATTTCGATGTCAATCGATCCGGGTGACTCAATACAGACTGACCGCAGCTCAAAGTTGTCGGAAAAATTAGAACGAACAGAATGCGGAGCATCCCCGTACAGGTCACCAAGCATCACTGGGGAGAATAGTTTTCTGTTAAGTAATCAATATTCTTTAAAGCACATCCAAATATTAGGTACTGTCCATCCTTTGATAGACGGTATAGATTTTACAAATCTTTTAATTAAAGGATTACCATTGGTACAATTTAAAGAAATGCAGGACAGCTGGAATACACAATTGGATATTGTCACAAAATAAATGGGAAGAACTAAAGAAACAGCATCGTGATTACTAAAATATACCAAATATATGGAGAGGTAATTTGAATATTGGAGTATCGGATAGGTAATCCGGTAATGACCAGAAAGCCTAATCAGTCTGTCGCCATAGCAAATAATCTATGGCTAATGTGAGGGATGAATAGACAGGAAGAGAGAACTGAGTAATAGAGAGAGGAAAATAAGAAAAAGAAAAGAGTAAAGACGAGTGAAAGAATTGAAGAACAATAAAAGTAAATAAATGAAAAAGAAGAGACAAGGAAAATAATAGTAGACGTATAAGTGAATTATTAAACGCATAAATGATTTCTTTCCTATTGAAATCTTTCCATCTTATTATTGTATGCTCTATAATTAATAAATAAAATATTTCGTTTTATTGAATAATTTGTAAGACCCATTTACTTTTCTTGTATTCCACTAGATTAAATTACAAAGTTACCTATTGCAAATGTGATCCTTTAGATAAATCCCGATTTTGCAAAGATTTGATACTTCTCTTCACGCTTCTTGTTTATTTGAAACATTAGTTTATTTAGTTTTTAGTTAATGAGTTAAAATATATTTATTTATTCGTTCGGATTCGCACTCCGGGAATGTCTATACTCTGAGAACATCGTTAGACAGTTATTCATCAACAATTTGCAGGCTCGCCGCGCAGAAACTCAATTACCAGATCGATATCAAGAGAATCGTAATCATTAAGTAGTAATTAAAATATTAAAATAAATAAACAACATTATAAACAAGCCAAAATTATAATTGTGGTTAAATATAACTAAATCTGTACACATGAGATCAATGTGTGAAGCATGAATAAATAGTAATGTCAAATTCTAAGAAAAATAAATAAGTACAATATAAGAATAAATTAGGAGATCTTTATGGACTAGAGTGTGAACCTCGACTACCTATGAGCATACAAGTGAGAGAGTGCACAAAAACAATATGGTTATTGATAGGGACGGAGGATGAATGGCGGTGGTCTGCGAAGGAGGTCGCCTGAAACGCCCTGCGGTCAGAGACAAAAGGAGAGTATGATAACAGGAGAACACGGACCAAAAAAGATTGCGTGAGGGAGAGAGGTGGGAGAATAGTGGAAAGGGCACGGACGGGGCATGCACTAGTAGGGGCGGTCCTGGCGAGGCCGTTTCAGTTGCACCTTCAGTCGCTTCATGCCGATCTGGAAGCCATTCATCGCGGCAATTGCCGCCTGCGACGCCGCCACACTGTCGTACGACACGAAACCTGCAACACAACACTGAGCGTGCACCGGAGGGCTGGCCGCCCAGTTTGGTTCCTCTGCCGCCGAAAACACAGGCATAAATAAGGTGGTACGAGCCGTTCTTTGGGTTATTGCACAATCCAAAGCTGCTATTAAAAGTATCAAACGGCTTATAGCAAACCTTACAAGCCAGATTTTCATGGGGAAGAGCTTCCGAGTTTCCGACCACCTACCGAAGCACTTGCTCTGATTCGTGGCCCTATCCACGAATACCTTAGCAGAAATGACATTTCCAAATGGCGCGAACATCTGAATGAGTTCGGAGTCTCCAAACTCCTGTGGAAGATGGTAGATGAAGAGATTGCAGCCCTCCGGACCGAGCACTAAACACGACACGACAGTCAACGATTGAGTACCACCAGTGAAACAGAAATAGTACGGAACACTCCTCGATGGACTTGGCACGCCTTTGAATCGTTATTTATTTAGTTCTATCAACTGAGTAAAATGTGTGTGCTTATCTATTACACTTTAGTTTTATAAAACAGTATCTATTATTCAAATTATAACAATTTTGGAAACGACCAATAATGAGGAGGGTTCCGTTGAAATTCAAAAGAACATAGCAGTACTGAAAGGTTTCCTGTGTACGCCACTACATAATAGGGTGGTGTTGGTGGAGGAACATACCCTCTTTCGGGGTGACCAGGGGTACCATGGCGGCTTGTTGTTGCAGCTGCGCCAACTGCTGAAGTGCCGCATCTAAACGACACCAATCACCACAGCCACCATGCCCCATTGGGCCCAACTAAAAACACTGACGGCCCACAAAAAAACATCACATTTGGTATCACCATAAAATCAAGTATATGTATATATAGTAACTGATTGTATTATTCCAACATTATCCACTCACTACATTAAGTTTATACGAGTTCACAACACAAGACGTTGTTTTGAATAGAGCGAAGAAAGCAAACGAAGCTAACAACGGTAGTAGATTGTGCATCAAATGATGCCTTTTCGAGATTAAGAGAGGGAAGAGAAGACCAGAAGACGTACTGTTATGTTGGTCCATTCCGATTAGAGGATATGCTTGGTTCTGTAGCGCAAAAGCATCACCATTTGTACTTGAAGGAGCTGAAATTATTTCGAACATTAGAAATTTTTAAATAGTTAGCTAAAATCCAACGTAGAAATAATAGAAGTTTTGAAAGAATTTTTAAATTAATTAAAGTTAAAAATTGATTAATTAAACTAACGGGAACACTGGAAGTCAGGTTGGACGTGTTGTTGCTGTACAGCTAGAGCTTGAAGTGTTTGGTAATGAGCGTTGGCAGGAACTCCTGATAATCCTGCTAACTGTGAAAGACCAGCCTGCTGTGCATGTGCTAAAAGAGGGGAGGCACCCGGTAGTTGTACAAGCTGAAATTAAAGTATCACTGGGAATAAAATGAATTATTTACAAATATATAGGAGATTTATAAAATTAGCCAAAAAACCAAAGCATTATGTTAAATTCCTGTATAGTGAAGCATTTATTAAATAACAATACTAGAGCCAAATTTATATTATTGTTATAATTTATGGTAACATAGATTATTGGTAGTATTAGTCATACAGTGGGATGCTGTACAAGAGGAAGATAAGCTGATGTCTGTGCCGCCGCTGCAGAAGCTAACGCTTGCTGTTGTAGGATCTGAAAATAATAAGATGATAATTTAAGGTAACAATGGATTTATCACGCATAAACATTGTGAAGAAATTCTACTTGATCTACCTGTTGGTATGCCGCGCTATACTGCGCTCCAACTTGATTCACTAACACAGGATTAAGAAGGCCCATCTGGGCCGCCATTTGCTGCATGCGGCGAACCTAAAATAATTTTGTTATTTTTCTTTAACAAATAACAGATATTTTTCGGTCGGATTTCCTTGTTTTAAATACTATGTACATAATTTGGATCAAGCAATAATAAATTATTTGAAATGCATATTGCACATCTCACTTGTCTCTCCTTTTCGGTATCCGCATATTTGACAACTAAACTGGAGCTGGCACCAGGCATTGTTTGACTTCCATGAAGAGCCGTCATAGCCATTTGTGCATCTAAAGCGTTCTTGTATTTCACGAAAGCACATCCTTTTGATGCTCCATCGGCTCCGCGCAGAACAGTAACCTTAATTAAAGATAATAATATGCTATTAAATTCTTCATAATTATTATGTTACCATATTAAGTAATATCGGACATTTTAGTAGGTTAATATAGTTTGGCCTATTCAATGTGAAATATGAAATTGAACCTATTTCCATACGATACTATGTTGCGTGTCTCAAATAAGTCGAGAGCCGTTCTCCTCTAGATCCCTAATATCCTGTGATGGTGTTGTTGATGACGCTTCTCTGCGCCCTTCGGGATATCGACAATCAATCCGACGCTGCCTATGCTAAAGCCGAGTCGCCACACAACTTGGACTATCCCTGGAGGGATAAAACAGCCGAGGTGCTATCATAAATTTGCCCACCAGAAGATGCATTTATGATGCGACCAGTTGTCCGCTAACTTTGAAGAAGGAGAAGAAGGAGAAGCAGCCATCACAACAAATTGCTTCAAAATATGCGAAACTATGCTCTATTTTTCCATCTAGTTAATGTTGTCGTTGTTTTGTTTGTTTCGATGAGATAGTGCGAATATGTAAAACTAACCTCTTCGAGAGCTCCAAATGGGCCGAACAATGTTCTTACATCATCCTCTGATTGGTGCTTAGAAAGCATTCCGACAAATAGTTTCTTGTCATCCACCTGAAACTGAAGCCCAAAAATATTCACCTCTAAGTAAAATATTGCTCATGTATTCAATTTATGATAACCCGTGCCTCACCTTATCTTTTGGACTTGCCGGTCTACTCTCAGTATCAGCTGGTTTGACTTGCATAGCTCTGTTCATCTGAAACATATGGCCACTTAATTATGAAGATGTAATTGAGACAGATCAGAAAGACCAACTAAAATAATAAATGGTGAAATAGTTATTGAGAGAAGAAGAGGTCATTGCGGGTAGGGTGCTTGACGTGCCTGGGGAACTTTGTATGGCGAGGGTCGGTCGAGGCTAACCTGATTTCCTTCACCGGCCCACCCTTATCTCGTTTATTCTCTGCATGCCGACACTAACTAACCCGTAGTAAATATCGTTTCCTTGTTGTCCCCATCTAAAATACTTTACCACGCTTCACTAGTATCCTATCGACGTTATCAGACTTTGAAAACTTAGCCAACTACTTTTAAACGAATATGATAATAGTTACTTTATAGGACAGCTGACTGTATATTATTGGCAATTGACTATTTTAGGTAGATAAAAACTAAACATGGATAGGCTAGTACTGTTTAAAATAGAAAGAAATAATGCATAGAGTAACTCAGTAGGTAATATCTTATACGTTAGCTATTATTTTTCGATAAATCGTTGCTGATCGCACTTGGAAGTCAAAAGGTCACGATCGGTCGCTAGAAGGAGACACCTGGCATGTGTACTGACGTAATATAGCGAGACGCTTGAATAGACACTAGATTAACCTCTCATATGAGCCATTATCAACTACCCTGGATTATCGTTGTATTCCCTCACCCTTTCTTTTTATTTTTCTTTCAAAATCCATTATTATTTTCTAAGTATCTCCATTATACTACACACAATAAGTTTACTACGGCAGGTTTTCGGTTCCCCTGGTGACCGCCGGCTTTTCGATATCAGTGCCATTTTCTTCACTATCTCACGATTCATACAGGTGGCTGATAATGAGCTGGTTTGTGCTCTGCTGATATCCAATTATTACCGTAATGTCTGTAGTATTTATTTATACTGCAGCGCACGTCCTTCAATTACCGTGTCATAGTAACGAGAAGGCTCAAACTACTTACAGCGTCTGCGACTGTCTGCTGAAATCATTAACTCTATTTCAGGCGAGAGCATACAAATGACTAGATTCATTCTGAGGCGAAATATTCAAGAAACTCAGATGAACAGCATTTGAACAGGCAGCAACTAATTTATTTCCTTAGAATCACTTCTTATGAGCTGTTCGTATTCATTAAAAAGTAGTATATACTATAACTGAATTTTGTTTTGTGTGCCCTATAATACGATCATTGTTATTTTAGTATTCATCCTACACACCATAGGTTAAATAAAGGCCTCGTTCAAAAAAGGTTTTAAAAATGTGACTAATAGTTTAACTAAGTGATGCTGTCTTTAGCAATAACTACATTATTTTCTAGCCTATTCTGTTTACCGGCTAGTCCGGAAACGTGGTTGCTGTTGATTGATGGAAATTCCTAATGAAAAGACTATTGATCGTGTCGAGACACCACAGATGGGCGCTCTGTTATGAGAATACGTAATCAGGCATGAACAGCTCGGTCAAAGAGGAATTCAATAGACAATGAAAACGGTATTTATGAACTTCACGATTTACAGAGCAGTGTTTATAAATAATGGACTTTGCAGGAATTAAGCGAGGGTAAGTAAAATTATTCAGAATGTGATACAAGCAAATGACGGAACAGTGTAAGTGAAAAAAAAAGTAAAATGACTTGAAGAGAGTGGCTATGTCTGGCAGTAAAAGACATAAGTATAAAGATATACTCACCCCAGGAAGAGTTTTTTGGTCATGGAGGGCTGCCTGACATTTTACAGCACTGTCACGATGGCAGTACGTTAGGAAGGCACAGCCTTTGTGCATACCTAGAACGAAGCAGTGCAACATAAATAAATATTTAAAAAGTACTATTAGTAATACATTTTATGAACTGTAACCGATTAGAACCTCACCCGTATATTTATCCTTCAGAATCGTAAACTCATATATCTTTCCAAACTGCTCAAACAAATGTCGCAAGTCCTTCTCTTCAAGATTACGGGGGATCTAAACTTTCATATACAGAGTATATAGCGTTAGAGAGATTTTTATACTTTACTGATGTTTTGTTTCTATTCATATCTTATTGCCATTTCATAGTGCGCGTTACCTTTGCCCATGTTTTACGTCTAATTCAACCTATAATATCAACCTGACGTTACATGATGTTCTCTCCTGCGGCAGCCCGAGGGTAAGCTTATATCGATTCGCCTCCAAATGGCTCTGTTTTCCTGTCTCGTTGGATATCACCAGAAACACTTTAAATCATTATCACAAATAGTGAGCTATGAATAAAGACGGATGATAGCTAAGCGCGAAGGAAATACAGTTAAAACATATCACGATCTATTTCTCTTTAAAATTAAAATATCACTCATATTAGATGGCTTACCGTAGTTACGTGTTTTCGACTTAAGCTAAAGTATTTATCCCGTTAAGTGGATTCAATAACTATAGTTAAGTATACGTACTACACTTCTTTATTGGAGGTTCTTATTTAGAAAAAAAGTCCTACCTGTCCTACAAAAAGTTTTATGGCATCAGGATCCTTGACGGGAAACCCATTAGAATCAGTTGACGATGTAGAACTAGCTCTCATGTCGTGCACCATCGGATCACAACAGAATGGTTAACAAGATAGTGACGTTATATGCGCTGGCTAGCGAGTACGGTAGAAGAAGACACTTCACGACACGGCACGACACAAAACACGACACGGCTAGCCTAATGCCATTAGCCGCACGCTCTCATTAATTCGAGGAGGCGGGGCGAGCATGAGCCAGGCCCCGCCTTCCCACAGCTGTGATTGGTTATAGTGATGAGCAGCTGGAGAATTATGGACTGACCCTTGAGCGGGATTGAACGGTTTAGAAAAGAGTGTTGAAATGAGAAGAGCGCAGATAATTGTGGTGGCGACAGATGGACAGCCAACGGGAACTGTTAACGGTGTCCGAAGAATGGGCCATCTTTTCTACAATAATACCATATGTCAGCTTTCTACATAACTACAATAATTCCTTGTTTGCTTGTTTTATTCTACTGTATTTTTTTTCGTATTAGAAATGTGATTTTATATTCATATACAAAATTAATCACGCAGTAGAATAACAAATCTTACAGCACTTTTTATATAACAAAATCAGCAGTAAATACGACAAGAATGTAATATATATTCAAGAAAAATAAGAAAAGAAATGCCTTCTTGTTGTTCTATTATGAAAGCATGTTGTTATAAGATTTTAAATTTTGACTAATCCTATTGTTGTTAAAAATGTCTAGCGAGAATAGACATCCTATTTGCTAGTTAAATTGTATTTTTCATATCCACTCATGCATCTGTCCTATCCCATATTTGTATTATTTTTCTCGTTATTTGGCATTTCTGTTTATCGGTAACTTATGTTCTTCTGTACCCGAAGTCGTTGTAGGCAAATAATCCCTATGCGGCAGGTGTTGTGGCAGCTGGGGTCTAATAAGAGTGGCTACGGTCAAAATGGAGGTTGTGTACAGTCTTCTTCTTCATCTTAGAAAAAATAATCTGAGAGCAGCCATATTTATTAATTCTCATAGTTACTGAATCATATTTATTTTACATTTCATTTCATTTTTTCTAGCGAGAATATTTCACGATGAACTCCAATAATCTATCACTATCACAAGATTTGTACCCAACTAATGCGAGGCTTAAGATAGTCAGAATTTTCTCAGAATCTACTACATAATTTAATATAGATACTATAGAAATAGATGCAAGAAATAGTATAGACGGGGAAATCGAGAGAAGAAGATAAGCACACATCTTAACCCTTATTTGGCACATCTTTATCAGATTTCAAAGATAAATTATAATATTTACTTCAAGCTATTGACAAAGTCTTCCATGGGAATTTTCAAAGTTCTAGTGAGTGAGTGATTGATAATGCAGTTTTCTTATCCACTGGAGAAATATTTATGAGGAAGTTACTTTTATAATACAATAAAATCAAATGTATGAAAATAGGATATGGGATTATCGAGTAGAACTCTTTTGGCATTCTCTACCCTATTAATGAAGTGAAACACGCAGTCCCATATCTGAGATGATCACGAAATGATTTATGTGAGGATGTGAACAGATGGTGAAATGCAAATTCAGACTTTAGATGACCTTGTTTGGAAGAAGGGCACCTACGATGAGATATTGACAACTGCAAACTTGTTGCATAGTTATTGAGGCTAATATAGAAAAAATGACAAGAGCAAAAGTCATTTTCTTTCCAAAATTGGCGTTATCCTGATCTTATTAAAGGTTATTTGAAAGTGAAACTATGAGTAGAACTAACGTTCTAGTTCAGTTAGACACGTAGGATGAGAAAATACCTCCGCGTTAACTTTATTTTTGAAGAAGTGCTGTATAAATAGGTTGGTTACTGGATGATATGAAGTTGTAGAAAAATGACAACATTCTATAATTGTTTTATTACTTCACCGTCAATAGTTCTTAAGTAGCACATTTCAGACAAAATGAAGAAATCTGGAAAATTCAAACAAAGAGACAATGAACAGCCAATTACATACTGCGGAGAAAAGGTTCTAGCTTAATAACATAGTAAAGTCATATGTTACAAAAAATATACAAAATAGACGAAGTTTCAAATAATTTAGAGGTTTGATTTAGAACAGTTTTGTAGATAATTGAGTACTGTCCTGATCACCTCTCGTGTTACACAGACTCCTCAGGAACAGTTTCATATGACTCTATACTTAGTCTTCGTAGGGAAGATTTGAAGTTTATGAAGACAGCCAGTCTGGCAAGTTCATAAGACTTCTTTTTCTTTTAAAACCTAAAATTTTTTAATCAAAAAACTTTGCTGTATATTTGCAGGCAAAATTTCCTTTTCAAGTTCATATTTTGATCTTTCACGGCGAAAATTGAATCAAGCTTACCACCTGTAATAATTTAAATTCTGTTCAAATGTTAAGTTGTTTGTTAACGATTACGAATTCAATATAGATATTGCTTTATACAAATAGCTTACAAATGCCAGTTAATTTCACTTTTTATTTTCTACAAGTAAGCCAGAATAGTTAGAAAACGGCTTTCAAAGTTTAATATTAGGTTAATGTATAAAATGAAGTGCTAAAAGTGTTGGACAAAAATTCCCCGTTGAAAATTGTTAATTTATATAATAAATGATTATACGTTAAATGTGACGCAGCGACCGATAAAATCCACTAATCACTTTTTAGAATATCTTTTGTAATATTTATTATTGCTAAATTTTCGTAGTGTGAAGTTAATAACTCCGAGAAGCAATATCTTCACGAAGAGAATCTTCTATCTACTCCAGTTGCCATTGAGGTTTTAGACTGGAAGATGGTGAAACAACTCAATAAGTACTTACTTCACATTTTAAGTACGAAAGACAACACCAAAACTTGCCTCACTTTCTAGTATTCTACAAACGAAAAGAAAGGCACATCGAACGACTATCGTCGAAAGTGATGAACCCATGGATATGAATCAACTAAGCAAAGTATGAAATATTATTAAATTCTCGTAATTACTTCGAGAAAATTCATTTAAATCATTATATAGGTGATGGATGATGCAATGAAAAAATTTTTGGATAGTCCTTCGGGGATGGCAATGCAATTATCAACTACTTTTTCGCACACCAAACTAGCATCTATGACCATACAATTGAGTATTTATGGTTTAATCTCATTTTTTCTACGATCTAAATATTTACCTGAAGATGCATTCATTATGAATTTCATTAAGGAGTAGTTTATTTTCAGATGTGCTCAACGGCACGTGTTCGTGGAAAATGTCGCCTACTCAGTCGCAACTGCCTCGAAGACGCATTTAAAACACATCCCGACTACATTCATAAAAAAGATTTTGCTGTACTAAAAAGAAAGCAGCTGAAAATAATGATGGAGGTAGTTACTCTTCATCCATTCGGCTGCCATACTTGCGACTAGCCTCCGTCAATAACTAGTCCATGATCAATACGTAGCTGGGTAGTGATTGTATGCGAAGGGATGTTTTCTTGCTAGTCGGGGTAAAAACATTGCAGGGAGCGAAAAAAACGATGCAGACTCAGCACTTGAAATGTGTCTCGTTCCCAAGTTATCCTCCTATCGTCGAATCAAGATCATATACAACTAGTCCAATGTTTATGGCCACCTACTCTACTATCTCTCAGTAATAATTTCAAATTCAATGTTGTTGTGAAACATTTTAAAATTTAGTGCAAATTTGGCGTATAGCTAGTTGAATACTTTCTGGTATCAAAGAAGGCATGTTGAAGCCGTATGTCGTTGAATACTACAAGTCTACTGTAAGACTATATTGTTAGGAGCACTCCAAGATTACCAACTCGTGGTACACTGTATTATTTTGAACTTTCAATTAGTAAATGATAAGACATGTGATACAAAAAAAAAGTTTTCTACGTTTTAGTTTAGTTCGCTAGTTATTTTAAGCTTGTTTTCTCATATTCTTTGTACCAAAATGTAATTCCAAATATCTAAAATAGTTCATTATTTAAATTAATATGAATTTTTATATGTAATACTCTTAGTGAAGTAAAATCAAATTAACTACTTTTAATCCGATTTAGCTTCTTTAACAATACGTATTATTTTTGGAAAAAATTAAATGGTAGAGATGAGGCATCGAATAGAGGCAACGTAACAGTTGATAATACAACCGCGCTGAGATACGATGCAGGGCGGCCTGAGATCGCTGGCCGCCACTCATGATTATCTCTGGCTCCACTGCATTTGACCGAGAAAATCTTTCGCCTTTTACTAAAGATTTCCGTGCAGAGGAGCATTTATGAGTAGATGTCAATTTTTGGAATCCCCTCGGAAGAGCGGGATATGAGAAGAAGGGGTCGTTGTCTGGTACTGGGAGAAATATTGCATCGAAGCATTTCACACTACTAGTCTGGGCTTAGACATTCAGTTGTATTCAGGTATTAAACTATTTCATTTAAAAAGTCAGAAATCCACAACTACATCTCACTAATTGACCATGCATTGCTGCATTTGTTCATCTACACACAATACGGGATAAGATTGCTGTCTACCAACTATAAGCCATACATGTCCATGAATACACTGAATTTTGAGTATAGTGCTGTTTTGCTAATCGACAAATGCTATTACGAAGGCATTTCTTTACAAGAATTTATTTATTGGTTTGCACAAGTGCAAACAAATGTAATAAAAAGAAAAAAAAGAAGGAGAAGGAAAACTATAACAATATTGGCAAACGATGCTGTAAAGCTAAGGTAGATGACAAATAATAGAAGAAAACGATTTAAAATGAGTAGAGTTGTATTGTGAGAATTTCTACTGAACCCATATGAAAAATAGGAAACAAATGATTTACGTGATGACAAATAAAGGCACTTGGTTATTCAATGTTTATGCGTTAGTAAAACCGCGAGATACTTCATCGAACAACCCACTCGCCAGAAGAGTGTTGTACCGAAAGGTGGAGTCATTATCTCGGTATTTAAATTCCTACATCTGTTAAAGAACAAATGTGGAATAGGCCGTTTTCGGTTCCTGCGAGGTTTGAAGGATCATTGCCTAAGAAGTATGCTTGGTCACTTGCATAAGGGTTTGCTTGGATACCATCCTCAGGTAATGGACAGCGAGAGTGTGAATGAGAGTCAACTAGAAAGGGATTATGTCACTTCAAGAACTTGATTGTGCAGGTAAGAAGACACTAGTCGTGGGATGACCAGAAACATCTGAGTGATCATCAATTGCTTCTTGTCTAAGGTGTTCTCATAGGCCATCCGTTAGACACTTCATGAAAGTTCGTGTTAAGTTCGTCTGAAATAGTAGTAATTGTGCTGACCGTGAGCTAATTTTAGAGTCTTCTTTGCAAATTTAGAATGCTACCCAGGCTCAGCGATTTAAGTTTTCTCTAAAGTGTTTTGAGCTGGAGGCTTCTAGCAGGGTACTATCAAAATGAGATAATCAATTTAGCCATTTTGTGGTACGACATGCAAAGGAGTGAAATCGGAGATNTAGATTTGGCTTTTTCTAATTTAATAAAAATAGCGTGCTTATCGGCCATTACATGGAGTGACACTGTAGAATTCACTACATGTTAGTTTAGTCTTTTTTTTGAAAACGTTGACTGCTAAAACTAGGTCTATGACTACTCTTTGCAGGAAAAAGCTTTGAAGGTTAAGTTTTTTGCATCTACTCTCGTAGCTGGGTATGGCAGCAGGGTAGGTTGCGTTAAGAAAACATCTATAGTAAACTAATCTTATAAAGACTATGAATTTTTCAGACTTTTTGATTTCACAAGTTAAGAAAAGACTCCAGACCACACTAGCATACTCGACGACAGGAAGTACATAAGTTTTAAAGCATCGGATTAAAATTCGTGGACCGTTGCTTTTAACTGTCCTCATTAGGATAAATAGGTTCCTCATGGNTTGCACTGTTGTGAGAGGGAGCAGCTGACTTGTCGGCCGAGATCACGAATTCGATTTATGCTTTCTAGTGCTACTCCGCCGATGTAATATGCATGTTTGGGATTGCGTTTACCTGCCTGTACGATTTTACACTTTTCAATCGTAATTCGCAATTGCCAGGATTTCACTCAGACAGAGAAGAGATTAATAAACGCTTACATCTAAGTAGGGGCTGATTTCGAGTGCGCATCGTAGATCACGAAGAGCTTGATATCGTCAGCAAATGCGCTTGAATGAATGTTAGGGGAGTTCAAAGATACATGGTGAAGATTAAATAGGAAGATATTGAATAATATGGGCGCTATAACTGAACCCTGTGGAACACCAAAAATTACTGTTTGCGGGTCCGAACAATGGTCTTGATCAGCTATGTAAAATATCCTATTTTCCAAGAACGAGCTGATTAGATCCAAGAGTTTGCCAACTATAACTATATGTTAGAGTTTACGTATTAATTTGGTATGAACTACAATATCAAAAGTCTTTGCGAAATCGAAGCAAATGATGGCAATGCAGTTTCCTAGCTGCAGTGCTTTGGACCATTTGTCATGGGCTGCCAGCAAATTAGTAATAACCGAGCTACATGAGCGAAACCCGTGCTGATGATCCGGAATAATTCTGTTCGCATCTAGATGATTTACTAGCACATTTTTTATCAGACGCTCAAAAGT
>JAJAVP010000378.1:48951-79657 GCA_020740425.3 Heterorhabditis indica
TTTAAGTTTGCCTAATTGTTTTTCAACTTCATATGGTAGAATTATGGTGCTATCGCAGTCTAGAAGCGGAGTAGATAAGGTTGGTAAGGCAAGTAGAATGCCATTGTCTTTGACAAAAACCGAAGCGAAATAATTTGCATAGTCATTTGCAAAGCTGGCTGTGCTTGGGCTTGAGGTACGACCTATATTAGAATTTATTCTCTTTTAACGAAGGTTAGTTTGCGAATGTATGAGAAAAGTTCCTTATTGTTTTTAGAATCGAACAGTTTTCTTTCCAATGCTCTATCATATTTAAGCAATTTATGCTTTAATTTGGTACAGACTTTGTCATAGAGGGGTTTGAGTTGTGGTGTCGAGATTTGCTTGTTGAAAAGTTGTTCATGCTCAAAGAATAAGCGCTTAATACAAGAAGGGTAATTAGCAAGGGGTTTAGAACTGATTTTAACGGATACGGTAAGTGAGAAGATGGAAATCATTATTTGGGAGAATTTTGTTACAACGTCGTCAGTCGATGTAAAGACAGATAGAGAGGAGAACCAATCAATTTTACTAATGAGGAAATTCATTAAGGTAAAATCAGCTTTCTCAAAGCTGGGTTTGGGAGTAGGTGATAGTCGAGGTTTAGAATACGGCTGAATATAAAACGTTATTGTACTATGGTCTGAGGAGAATAAGGGAGTGTTTATTTCCAACTTATGTATCAATTAGTGAGAATTGCTCAATACCCAATCTATTATACGATTGCTCTTCATTGTGCTTTTAGTTACGAATTGTTTGAAGCCTAAAGCCCAGAGGGAAGCGCCTAGTTTCTTGGAAGATAGCTCAAAAAGAACAGATGAATCTAGATTAAAGTCACTAACAATTATTGTGGGAGTAAAAAATGGAGAGATCGATGAATAGTGTGGAAAGAAGCTCTAACTCCGTAGGTGGACAAGCAGGGGGTAGGTATAGGCAAATAAGGCGAATACAGAATAAGTGTTCTTCAATATCAATAGCAATTATATCGAAATTACAAGCGTAATCTATTTTGATTCTTTTTGCGGATAGATGATCACGCACAAAAACGCAAATCCCACCTTCTCGGGTGCCTCTGTCTTTTCTATAGAGAAAATAGGGTAAATCGCTGGTGAATAGGGAGTCTGATATAGATGGCGAGAGCCATGTCTCTGCAATTATGAGTAGATCAATTTTTTTACAACAGAGGAAAGTTCGGAAACATATTTGGCGATGTTCTGTGCATTGCAGAACGAAGCTGATAGAGTACTATGTGACAGAAAGAAATGTTGGGGAAGAGTTTTACTATAAATATATCAGCTATTTATTGAGTGAAGAAGGTTGGAAACAGGCGAAAAGGTTACGTATGCAAATAATTGGCACTTCATAGAAATATCCACATATTCCACAGATTTTGACAGCTGATCCTTGTCGTTGTGCCAATCACCATTGTACTAAACCGAATTTAATAAGAGAATTCTCGAAAACTTCGCACCTGGATAATACGAAGGCATTTATTTACAAGCATGTTGCTTATCAGGACAGTACCTGAGAGGAATTCCTGAAGTTAGTCATTGCGACACTACTTGTAACTCTAGTCATTTAATATCTTATGTATTCGTCTTGACAAAGAATGAATAACATCTCAGTGGTGGTATTTGGTGATAATAAAGCGTCAGTGTTATTAAGGACAGTTCAACAATTAACCATTTCAACCAGGATGGGATACGACACAGCGTATAAAACAAGCGAGTGTTCTCCAAGCAAAGCGTTCGTCGATTTTCAATCTTTTGTATTCATAGAAGAGTAAAGATATCCCATTTTTTGTTTTGAGGGGTAGAAGTTGTTTGAACAGCCGTTTTCCTTCTACTTAGTGGAACCGGCAGTAGGTAGTTTGCTTTAAATGGAGCTAAATTTCGAAACGTTAATTTTAAATTTATGGGATATAAACATCAGTATCTTAGAGAAAGTGCGCAAATACCTGAAATGCTCACTCAACTTACTATTACGATTATCAAAGTTCTTTTAACTACTTGTAGTTTTTTCTTTATGAATTTACATTCTAATATAAACAGTAGTGTTTATATTCAGTGTAGAGCTAATGTATCGACATGTTACTCTGCACGAAAATTTCTCCAACTTCATAAAATTGAAATATTGTCTTATGGTTTTTAATACTGGTTATTAAATAAAAAGTGAGAAAATTATTCAAGTGGCATTTGGCTTCAGAAGACTAGAATTGAAAAATAGACTCTAAATGTTATTATTTTAAAAAGCTTATTTATTATTTATATACACTCAAAACGTAAAAATACATTAGTTGCATTATTGAAGTAATATATATTCTGCAAAGCATAGTATGGGAAGTATCAAATCATATTTTTTGTCGAAACGGTCATTTTAAAAGTCAAATATATATTTATATATACATAAATTTCCTGCTGATGATATTCTGTATGCATATTCAATTGAAACTTACAAAAAGTTAGTATTTAGTTGTGCTGTCATCACTAATCCATTTTTTATAAACGATAATTCAAATGACAATGTCAAAATAATCCTATAGCGTTAGGAATTAATATCAATTGAATACGGTAGAAAAATTACTATCATTGTATCTATTTTCATAGAATCAAGATATTGATTGCTGTGCATATTGTTATTGGAAAGTGACTTGTTCTTGACATTTTCTGAGTTTACTCGCCGATATGTTTATGAGAATTTTTTCCCAGTTCTATAAGTATTTCTTTACTGTAATGTTATATCTATGACATTTTTCTAGATAACTAGTGTAGATTGATCCACCAATTATTTTTTCTAGTTGCTGAAGTATTTTGATGTTTTTATAAATCAGTTAGTATCATTAGTATATATGTAACTCGATGCAATTTTTGAAGTTCCAGTATGTGATTTTACTGAATCACTGGTTTGGTAGGAACAGCAGTGTATGATAAAAGATTTAAATAATTTTATTACAGCATGGCTCAGCTCGCTTTACGCTCCACCATATCTGGACTTTCGAAGCGTGTAGTTACAACCTCTGCTTTCGTGTCTCATCGTGGTTTAGCTTCTGAAGCATCTCCTGAAGATTATGGGTACTATCCTGATCCCCTGGAACATGCTACAGGTCGTGAGAAAAAAATGTTACTTGCTCGTCTAGCTGGAGATGATGTTAGTTAAATACTTGTTTCAATTTTTTATCCACGTGTTAACTTTTTTTGGGATAAAACAGAATACATATTATTCAAGCTTATAAGTTTACTGATCTGTAGTAGTACTTGAGTGCTACGTTTTCTTTTTGTGCCATTTAATAGCTAAGAGTTCATCCTTAAGAAGTATTTATCTTAATTATCTTTTCCTAAGAGTAGTTGCGAATGACTTCGAATAGAATCCTAAAAATCAGGTATTCTAATTGAAAATATACAAGATTCTTTGGTATTTTTATAATAATAATGTTTATATATATATATGTCAGGCTATAGTAAATATGATTTCTTAAGCACTTTAAATCTGTAATTTTAAACTAATAATAATAATTTTTTAAACCTTCTCTTTCTATTTATTGATGTATTGTTTTTTATAGCTAGAAAATCCTCTAACATCAATAATTTTTCTACTATCATTAATTATCCCTTAACTTTCAAAGTCAAATGTACACTTAACTAATGTAATACATACGCAATTTCCAGCGGTATGAACCTAAAGTTTATTATCGTACTGAAGCCTCAACCAAGGAGAAACCCAATCTTGTGCCTTCTCACTTTCCTGACAGAGTTATCGGATGCATGTGTAGGTTATCTTTTAGTGGGATAGATTGTGGTTGGTAGCTAAGAAATACAGATGTTTTATAACAACTGTAAATTACTCGTTCACTTTCAACACTTCCATTGAAGGAGCATTATACTTATCCGTATTCATAATCAGATTCTTTCCATAGAACTTTCCACATAAAATAGGTATTTGGTGGCGAAAATATTTTGTAACATAATACTTTTGGGCCAAAAATAGTTTCCTAAATGTGCTGAGTAATTTAAATCATGTCTCGAGGTATTTTTGAAAATTAGTTTTTTTATTAATTACTTTCAGGTGAACAAGACTCTGGTCATGTAAATTTCATGACTATTCGTAAGGGAACACCGAAGAGATGCGAATGTGGTCATTGGTTTAAGGTTATCGATGCTGATCCTGAATCTGTTTAAATAGAATAGCCATTTGTTCTACCAATAGTAAATGAATATTTTAAACGTATTTTGGTGGTAATCGATTCAACATTTCGTTTCTTATGTAGTGATACATTAAGTATCTAATCTATTTGTTTTGACTTTAATAGCCACTCGTTATTTTTGCATTATTACATATATAGGGTGAAGTTGTTGATTTGAATTAGTTAAAATGGGTGAATTTGAATTGAAAATAGATCTTTGCTTTGCACATGAGCTACAGCAGTAATCGTTACCGAGGAAGTTACAATCGAGGATGTTGTTTTGAGAAAGAAGAAGGCAGAAAGAACGGAATACGTCGTGGCATCCTATTAATTAAAGTATATAGCTTGCCTATTAAAGATTAGTTGAATTATTTACGAGTGCAGTTTCACCTCGGTTTTTTCTTTTATATAGTGGTTGGAGTGTTGTAAATACTTTGATAATAGGTGGTTGAGTGATGAGTTCGCTGGCGTTCAAAGAAACGCCTGGACATGAGATGCAGCTGTAGATCGCGCAGATTTTTTTATAATCGTTCACAGAGGCATCACGACTGTGGCCAATAACCTTCTGAAGTATAGTGGTGTATGATGAGTTGTAAAATATTAGTGATATAAACGAGAGCCATGAATTCACGGTATATTATATAAATGGATAAATAATTGTTGTTTTCTTTAGGTGCTGTATGAGGCTCACCTGATAAGCTGAGTCTTTAGTTTCCATGCTGATTCTCCCTCTTGTGGCAAAAGCAGTTTCTGCGTAATGCATTACAGATGTATAATCATATGGTATTCCATAGGTTGCAGCTTCCGACTTGGAAACTTTTTCGAATTGACTTTGGTACACTATAATTGCTAATATATACACATCAAGGGTCCTATAAGTGGAAAAAATGTTATTTAAATACTAATACAACCACTGGAGTGTAATTTTACTAAATATCTAAGCTGTACTATGTTATGATCTCACTGTTATGTTCAACTTACGAGGATTAATATTTTTATAGTGCACGGTAATGTAATTATCTCTGTCATATCGCATATGTTCATGCCAAAGTCCGAGTGTATGGAATAATTCGTGTATAACTATATCAGGTTCTATACAGCTAAAAAAGATAATGTGGGTAGCAACTAATATTTTAATTGAGTAGTTTTAGAAAGAGATAGAAACGATATTATGGAATGCCAATGAATATTCTTACGTAGCAATGTCATTTGCTTCTAGCATGACGACGTTTCTTCCATTGAGTCTTCCTACACTTGTATAACACCTAACAATATATATTACAATTCTATTTAGGTTTTTAGAAATATATGCCTACCCTTCATTTGCCTGATTTTGAATATCGATATAATCTCTTTCGTTGATTCTTTTCTTGAAACGAATACAAGTATTCTGCTCTAAACGGCGCATTGCATCATATATTATTTTTAATTCACGTCGATCTAGAATAGGGTTACTTAAAATTTAAAATGGTTCGGATTAAACAAATATTTTTTGTATCGAAATAGTACGACGGAGTTTATAAATATGTCACACTGACAATGATTACACTAATATGTAAAATAACTGGAGGGACTAAATAAAGAGTTTCAGTTATAATATTTGAACGCTATGGGCTACAGTTAATTTAATGGTTTTTTAAAATATACCATAGATTCCAGTGATGATGAATGGAATTATATTATTGCCTTTGGAGTCCAGAAGTCTATTCCATTTTTTAGCTGAGTTACGAGGTAATGCATTGAGCATAATATTCTTCCTGTATACGAAAAAAATCATATTAACGAAGAAAATTAGCAAAAAATAAAATCTATAATTGATTAAAGCTAACTGCTGCATCTACAAACCCAACAGGAGCACTCCTTAACTGTCTAATATCACCTCCACTCTCGCTAAATATATCGATCCTCTTTCCCTAAATTTTTGAGGTAGCAAATGTAATATCTTAAGAATTATTGCAATCTAATGTATCATTTATGCTGTTAAGATAGAATCATTTAGAAAGTAGAAAAGAAAGAAATGTTGAATAGGGCATAAAAATTTGAAATTAGCATCATAAGTTGGGAATTATAGTATATAATAATAATAAGTACCCTTGCATCTATGTAGCCGAACACAAGAAAGAGAATCTCGAGGACAAGAAAGTGCATCGTTGAGCCGGATGGGGAGCGGTAAATAGTAGAATGCTATTTGAACAGTCGTGGTTTCACTAAGCATAAATCTATAACAGAATGGGAAGATGTTGCTAAGTGGTGACTATTGTAAAAGTGCAGCAAAGAAGACCTAAAATGACAGAAAATACCAAAATAACTGTTTCATCCATATGAAGATTAAAAGGGACTAATATATCAATTAAACAGTCTACATTTTAAATAGCTAAAGCCAAAGAACCAAAGTTATAATTAAAAAATAAAGGAATTTAACAAGAGAAAACATCGAAAGTTTGTCCAAGTTAAATAATTAGGATTCTCGGTAACAATTTAACAATTTAAAAATTGGGAATTTCTTGCATTCAGCAATAAAACATTTCAAGGAGGCAATCTTAATATCTAAAAGATGAAAGTAGATTTAGTAAAGTTCTGATTAAAGTAATGTATAGGATTTTATTGTTGTTTGTATTGTAATGGTATGTGTTCTCCTCCCACGTCGCCAACTGAGTGGTTTCTTTTGTAAAATTCTAACACCACTTTTGAGATGAGATAAAACCACTGATGAAAATCAAGTTGGATACAAAAATCTGCTTGTAAAATGACAGTCCAAAAGAAAACACATGCAACCATTGCCAAAAAATACTTTAGCAGCATTAACAACTTTACTTTCCATTTAAATAGGAAAAGTAACAATAGGATTTTTTTGTTTACCTTAGATATATAGAGAAATGTTTTAAATTTATTAACTTCTCTATTGATTGATCTTTCATTTATACTCCATTTTCCGTTTTAAACGGCCTAGTCGTATTTGATCAGGGTGACCGTTGGCCAATTCATCATCTGCATGCACTTCACAATACGAATAGTCCATTCTACGGATGTTAGCTAACGTAAGTACGGAACATTTTCTCCGCCGAATGTAGAATAGTTTGTCGCCGTTTACTTTTTATTTCATATGTACACCTGCTTCTTAATTCTCACTTTTCTCTTCACTTTAATTTAGAGTTGTGGGACGAAATAAATTTCACCTTAGTTTTGTTTATGTACTTCGTAGTTTAAAGAACATTCTGAAATTCATACATTTTTGTTATTCCGTTATTTGAAATCGTAATTATGTTTAACTTAACTGTAAAATTTTGGCCTGAGTTTTAAAATGTGATTGGCTATTGGTAGCAGTGATGTTATATTTTCGTTGATGCTAATCCACTCACTGTGTAATAGGAGATCCTAATATTGTGATGCAACATTTTACTGAAACAATTTTGATAGGAGTAGAAGTTGAGAGAGAATTCTAGACTGTATTTAATGACGATGTAAAGTTGTGATTTCGTTTGGCTAAGAGATACAAGTCAATATAGAGACTGACACAGTCTCTATGTATGCCTACCCAAGGCTATGAGACTGTTTGTGTTCTCACCTCTGATGGCAGTCGAGACGGCCTCCCCATTTGAATCGCAGACGAACTGTTTACGCAAGTCTTCGAACTAAATCATATAGTTTCATAATCACATTATGTATTGTTATTTCTTCACGGAGGATATAGGATACCTTATAGCTCTCCTCTTATGTTTTCTCAAATATTGATCTCACATGACACTATTCATGGTAAAATATCTGCTTAGGTCTATAATTCTTCATGCCATTAAATATTCGCCCCGAATGAAATTTTTAAATTATCATCACTTTTCCGTACTGGAAGAAGCTGCGATAATTTTTTCTAACTAAATAAACTCATTGAGAACTGGAATCATGGGAAAAGCGCTTTAATACCCAGTTATCTGTAATCACTTTCCAATAATGACTTTATGCTGTGATGGAACCCTACCCTACCCCTGTCGGTAAGGGAGAGTTCAAGGAGCATAAGTCAAGCGGTTCACGTATAGCTACTGCATCAAAAATACCAAGGTAGGGCTACTGTATAAGTCTACTGTTCGTATACAGTTCTAGTCTGCATGATTGATTTCACTTAAATAGTTTATAAATCTTATTTCATTCCAATCTGTCTTGTATTTGTACACTTTTGTACTTAATATATATAGAGCAATTTTCAAAGATAACTGCTCATATGCTACACTAATTGTATCCTCATTATAGAATGGTATTTGCGGAAATCGTAGGAACTCTTTCCTTTCTTCAACCGCAAGCAGACGATGACATTTCCGACAGACTTCACTACTACTATACCACAACATTTCTCCTCTTGACAGCTGTAAGTTTTCCATAGAGTTAGTGTTAATTTCCAAAATTAAATGCCATTAACTATAATTTGTTCTATCCTAAAACGTCTTTTGACTATCTTCAGGTACTTATTAGTTTGAAAATGTTCGGTGGTCGACCAATAGAATGTTGGCTTCCAGCCGAGTACAAAAGCAGTTGGGAAGACTACACAGGTTTATATTTCGTTAATATAGTAGTTTCTATTACTATTTCTCTCTATTGCTAATATAACTTTACTTTGAAGTTTGCATACGGACTTTTGTATCTACACTTTGATAATAGACCTGGAATGAAGATTAACTCTACATAACATCTTCCATCTTTCAGATTTTGTGGATTTCACAAAAATTGTTTCAATAAATGATGTTTAAGTATGAGTCACAAATGACTTGCCTATTCTCTAAGCAAATAGATTGGCGTTAACCAAACGATTTCTCAATAAAAACTGTTTTGAAAATGGCAATTGTGACAGTAACACATGAAATGCACGCAGGTACACCTGTAAGGATAAATCCGAGTAGATGTCATATAGAAGAATTTTTTTAGAAATGTATTGCTGGGCGAGAAACACTTATTTCGCGGCTTTCGATCAAGAGCTGCCAGAGGTACAGGATCGGAGCAAGACAATGGTTAGCCAGAATAGCTATAGCTTCCAGTTCTGATAATAATAATAATCACAATTATTTACTACAATTTGAAGTTAGGCACTTGTTGGGTGAATTTGACTTAAGCGGCACTTAAGGACAGGTAAACGCTTTTTCCTACGGATAAGATCACCGCTGTGTCACCTTGTTTCGAGTCAACTAGGAACGGAAAATGATTGATACCTTGCGATGCAGATTTTCGTGGTTTTTAGAAAGCAAACTAGACTTTCAAGTCCATTAACATTGTTAGTTTTCTTAATATCAGTTAGATCTTCCGCAAAAAAACTATTTTCCGGTTATTGCAAAAAGTGAAATAAATATCGATGAATCTCTTATGATAAATATGAGAATAGATCTTTAAAAAATTTTAAAGTGCATTTCTACATATCATATAGTTCGATTATAAAGTTAAGAGACCTTTTTAAAAATTAATTTATGTTAACTATAAAGAAAACTACATCACCTATAAAACAATTAATTATTTTGTGCACTATAATAATTTCATCTAAAAATCACAAGTGAAAATTGGCCATTTTCATACTTTCCATTAATAAATGCTTAATTAAGATTTCTTAATTTTTTGCGTGCCATAAATTATAAATTATAGTACAAACTATATCTATGTTTAAAAAGATAGGTGAAATTGGTCGCTTACTTAATATCGAAACTTAGATTTTATTGATGACACATATTATTATAATTTAATGATTGTTTGCAACATTTTAGACATTTTTTACTGGATTCATGATACTGTATTTGGTGATAGTGATGTGTTGAAGGTGTCATATTATCAATGGGTTCCCTTCTTTCTTGTCATCGTCGCTTTTATGTTTTACTCACCTTGTCTGCTGTGGAGGTTACTCTATGATAAATCAGGTACAAGATATTTGGTTGGAAAACACTAAGTGAAATAGCACGTGTTTGCTTTAGGAATTCGCCTAAAGGACATCATGGGATTTGCCAATGACAAAAGTAATGTTCAGCCAGGTGAGAAAAATGTGAAAATGAGTATACGCAAAGCTAAAACATTAACATTTTCAAAATCTATCTTTTGTGCTATAGAAAATTATCTTAGCTGCTCGTCGAGCAAATATTAATGGACTTGCTGCTCATCTCTCTTCCGTATTCAAGCATCGTTTCCGCTTTGGTTCAGAGCATCCTTATCATCATAGGTTTGCATCTTTATTGATCACATCCATTTCTAGTTCGATTACTCACTATTTATATAGTATTTTATACGCTAAATTACAGAATCTTCAAATTTCTGAACATGCGTTTCTATGAGGCATATCTTACTTATCTTTATCTTGGTATTAAACTTTTATTTCTCATCAATGTTCTATTACAGGTTTGCGTTAATTTTTTCCTTATATAATCGCGATTGTTCTGGTCTTATATTGCTATAAAAAGGAAATATTACTGTTCTATCTTCTTCTCTAATATTTACAAGTTATTTTAGATGTTCTTGCTTAGTCGATTTCTTCAAACAAATTCTCAAGGATTTTATGGTTATGGCATAATTTGGGATCTCATCACTGGACATGGTAAATCAAATCTGAACATTATTTAAGAGAAAATTGCTACGAGAATCTATGAATATCTTCTGCCAGGATGGACAGAGTCACCAAACTTCCCAGTTGTCACTTACTGCGACATGGAAATACGTATACTTGGTCATGTTCAAAGACATACAGTGCAATGTGTGCTTGTTATTAATATATTCACTGAAAAGGTCTCTATATTTTAATATTTTCTCAGTTTTCACTAGTTTTGTTAGCAATTTCTTCGTTATTTCACCACTCTCCAGATCTTTCTACTTCTATGGTTGTGGTATACATTACTGGCGGTTGTATCGTTTGCAAGCATTATGTCGTGGATCTTCTCTTCCCTTCCTTTTGATCAAAGAAAAAAGTGAGCTATATAGTTATTATTTACAGAATATTGAGCATAATTAACGAGCTTATAACAGTTTAGAGCCCACACGACTGAGTGAGATTTGGATCATAATCCAACGAAGATTTAGACAGCATAATGTCATTAGCCTAGTCAATTAATGAGTAGAATATGATAATTTCATCGCACTTGAATTTCTCATTTAAACTTTTGGTATACCCTTATTTAGATTTATCGCTAGACGTCTGGAGTTAGCCGATGTGTCATTCAAAAAAGGAAACTACACGATTGAATTAGAGGAGGTACTCATATCATTGTCTTAAATATGAATTTTATCTCTTATTTATTTTTGTACACTTTCTATTTATAGTTTGTACGTGATTTTATGAAGATGGATGGTATTTTCGTACTTCGTATGATAACAATCCACTCTGGAGTTCTCATTTGTACAGAAGTCGTCGACACAATGTGGGACCAATTTCTTGCAGAACAAGGTACACTTGAGCTACTCAGAAGTTCTTGTCATGCATTAATACTGGAATGTTGTTGCGTCAGAATTATTTAGAATCCTAAATCGCCTGTCTGTGTGGAATTGCAGTCTTCTAACAATCATGTTCTAGGTCACAGAGTAATCGTCTCTCTTCTGGATGAAAATGGTACGGAAATTTCCTGGATAATAAAACTGGTCTCCAGTCTCCTTGCATGAAACTAAATCTCCAGCAATAACATGCTTATCTTAATATTTCAATCGTTGTTAGTTATGCATAATATCAAAAACTAAAAAATTTATAGTAATTTTAGGGAAGGATGAAATGAAGGAAGAACGGTCACCCTCAGCAGGAGCCATGTCATTCGATAGTCCAATACGTAGAAAAACTTCCGTTCTCGTTCCGCTTGTTTCTAGAGAAGATCTTACTCAGATGCAAGATCAGAACTATCTTAGGCCGCCGAGCAGATTGGTACCATAAATCTATGAAAATATCACACTTTTATAAACAAATACTTCAGTATTAAGTTTGCTGGCAAGTTTTGCCCAAAACTTTTACATATTATTTACATTTGATATAATAATCATTAACACTACTTGTTTATGGTACAACTACTATATAAATGTAGATTCTAGCATATTACTGAGTCTAAAATGCACGAAAAAATCTTGGTTCTATTGTGGCCAGTTTTATTTATAAGTTCAAATTGTAGATTAATAAAGCCTTATAATTAGTGTATGTGATAATCTTGAAATTCGTCAACCTAGTATTTTGGTAACAAATAGTAATCGATCGATTTTGGACCTTGATTTGGTCTAAATGATCTCAGCCTTTCTCTCTTCTGACTTTTCTCCACTGATTCATTGAGTGTTTATATAAGGTGTGGTCGAACTAATCTTTTGCTGGTTCATAGTCGAGCAGCAAGGAAACGACGGTTGACAGTTCCACAAGAAATGTTTCCCAGTGAGTTATCTGTTAACTTTACAACTACCATTTCTAAAGAATTATTATGTTTTTTATTATTTAATGTGATATAAAGTTTTATCTCTTTAGTAAATACATTTATTCTACAATTTATTTAACAACCAGAACCTATGATGCTGTATATACAGCATATTTATATTATAAGAGTACAAAATTACTGAAGATTTGCGGTATTTTCTATTATAAATGAACTTTCATCTCATTATGGAATATGGAATGTTAATAGAGGTATCGCTACCTACTGTAATTAATAATTTTTTGAAAATACTATCATATAACTTACCAAATGTCACCAGAATTAGTTTATATTTAGATTTTAAAAAAACAATCGTTTTATTTCCTCAAATATTATGATAGCAAAAAATCCTATTATAAATTGATATGACTGCTAGGTTAGAATTTGAAGTCACTTTGACAAAGAGTTCCATAAAAATGCCAAGTTTATAAACTTCTATCTATACATAATTAATTAAAGTATAAAGTTGTAATTAAACCAATATTTTAGAGCCTCACAACACCGTTCGTTCCGACTTGGTTGGACCCCTGTCAAAGCCTACTGTGAAAACTCCACGCATACATCCTCTTGTCTGTCTTCCTGTTCCTATTTTCATGACAAAAAAATTACATCGCCTTGATGGAAAATTACGAATCTCACAGGACGATAACGAAACCACATCTGGGAGTTCCATGAAGCGTTACAGTATTTATAATGAAAATTCACAGTATGCTGGTGAAGAAATCAAAGTGCAAAAATTTATAAACAACATATCAGTGAAACAACGAACAGATATGTATTCACCGAAGTATTTTTCAGAAAATTTAGAGAAAAATTATAATTTCAAGTCCTTAACACTAAAATCTAAGGAGATAAAGACTTCATTACCATTAATGGAGAATTTTCTTTCAGAACATGTACAGAAAAGTATGCACTGCCAACATGTAGAAAGTAGATTATTAGAACGTATTGAACCAACATCTACTTATCTTCATCAAAAACCTCGAAAGACATCACGTATTATGAAGCCTTCTTTTCATAGCATTCCAGAAGAGAAGGAAATTGCACATCTATCTAATTCTCCTACTAAGCAAGTTCAATTTTTAACCCCTTCGTAATAGATTTCTTACCCAGCATACGAAAAAAGCAAATTCTATGTTTACGAATATTATCATTGTTGTTTTCTACTGTATTAAAGAATATAATTCAAAGAATTACTGTTATAGTGTATATTTGAAATAATTCCCACTAAAAAAAAGTAGAAATGTTGAAAAATATTTAATATTACTTGACCTTAAAGGCTACATGCCATCCACGTGTAGTCTAGTAGTAGGACAAATGTTTATAATAAGTGATATACAATGCAAAGGTTAATATTTTATCAAGCAATATATTTCTATATAGAGATCTTAGTGACAACCTACCAGTAGGTTTCAATCTTCTCTCTTTGATCTCTTTAAATAGATTCATATCCCTGAGGGGCTCGTATTTCGTTCCTGCTTCACCCGAAATCGCGCCGATGAAAGTGTCTGCCACTCGAGCGCCGTAAATTTGCATACAAATTTATCAAACTAATTAGACATACCGAAATGAAACAATTGCCGATGTTTGGATATGGAATAGATGGACAGCTAAAATATATAAATTCAATTTGATTTGTATTATTTTATCACTATTATTTGGTTTATTTCTATTTATTTCACGGATGCCGCCACTGACTATTTAAAAAAAGTAAAGGGTATATTGTTAGTCTAGTCCAAGTTCTCATAAAACATATCTGTATTATATAAGGTCCTAGTTCTCCAGTATAGTAAACAGTTGGAAATATCATCTTCTATCAATATCAAGAAAGTTTCCCAAGAAAAATTTGTTTGACTACTTTAGATTAAGGCATTATAATAACTTTAATAAATGTGTTATTAAAAAGTAATAAATGTTATTCACCTCATATACGATACTAGGAATTCTTTTGCCACCGTATGCCTCATCCACTCGTCACATGACTCCGCCCCTTTCAACGTTGGGGGATTTCAGACTGCAAAGATAAACCCCACTCATCTTTCATCAACACCAAACCATTTCTACTGGCTACTATTTTTTCTCTAGATTTTTCTATAGAAATGTTCGCCTCAATTGATGCTCTTTTACGCCGTGTTCCGGAACAAAGTCTTCAAAATCCACCTTTAATCAACTACACCAGTTAGTTCATAATTATTTCAATGTACAATTAATATTACTTCAAAACCATTCATTTTTTGCCCACCTTCTAGTTATTTTAAACTTAACAATGCTCATTACGGACTTGCAGTAAACTAATTAGAAAATTGTTGCAGTTAAAACAGCAGAAAACCGAACAAAAGAAAAGTGCAATACGATTCCATCCTCCACCTACACTCCTAATATGCACAGTACGGAAGAAATTAATCATAGGGTACTTCCCTCTTCATTCTACTGTCCAATTTCTACTCAGACTGTTGCTGTCACTACAGGTTAGAAAAAATAAATTATCTCACTTACTATACTATAGAATAGTCTCACAATAAGGATCACTTAGGAATACTTATATTTAGGAAATACTTCATTGCTCTCGTCAGCACTTCCAGGGGACAGACTACAGTATCCACTCCTTCCATCAACAGTGCCTCTACTTTATGACCAGTTAGCACTTACACGTAGGTTCTAAAAAATACTAGTACAACAAAACGCTGCTTTGTAATTTTAGTAATAAAATATGCCAAATATATATTTGTATAAGTGAATTTCATGTATAACCAAAATAAATTTTTCAGTAGGCGCCTGGCAAAGCTGGGGTAAAATGCGTCGCCCAAGAACGGCATTTACTAGTGAACAGCTGATAGAACTTGAGAGACAATTCTCAGAAAATAAATATTTGAGTAGACCAAGAAGATACCAACTGGCACAAGAACTTTGCCTGACAGAGACACAGGTTTGTTAAATCCTCATCAAAAACTGCCAAATTACAGTTAGCAATACGCATGTTTGATTCCTTACTACTTATTTCATGCAATACATTGTAATTGAGAACATAAAGAGACTTAGGAAGGCTAATTCCAGGTGAAGATTTGGTTTCAAAACCGTCGCATGAAGAACAAACGATGTCAAGCACCACTACCTACTACACAACTATCGGAAGCATAAAATAACATGATACTATTGTTTTCCTTTATTTAGAAAACAGAAATACCACTTCCACCGAAAATAAATTCAGGAAACTAGGGATATCTCATAATATACACTAGGAAGTACTCCATCTCATAATATCCAGCTATCGTAATCCATGAATTCTCGGTACATCATCCCAGCGCAATGATTCATCAACAACTCTCAGAAGATTTGATAACGGATAATACAAATAGCGCAAAGTGGAAAACATGAGCGGCTGACATTGAAAAACTGCCATCACCGAAACATCAATAAGTCCCCGACAATGCCTTAGGGGCTAGTGACATGTTTCTTTACCAACTACGATTGAACCTGTAACTATGAGAAATGTATACAGTACTTATATTTATTTGAACAACGTCAACAACTCTGGCCCTAAAACAGAAACTATAGTGGGCAGCTATCAGCAAATTTATAAAAAAAAATCATGATAATAATAAAATACACGCAAAAATAAATCAAATTAGAAGTACAGCATTAATACAGCCATCATTTTCCGGATTATTCGTAACCTGAGCGAATTTACCCCAAACAACCTGTAAAATCCTTATTAATAAAAATTTAGTAACGAATAAAGCAAACAAAATACACCAAAACTAGCTAACCTTCCCTCCCTGTGTTACCATTCCTAACTCAGAAACATTAACTTCAATGATAGTTCCTTTTGTTATAACCCCTAGTGAAGTATACATCTGGCTGGATGGATTTTTTTTAACGCCAACTATCGGTAGACAAAATGTAGTTTGCAATTCCGGATGAGTCACATGGGCCTAAAGGTTTCGGAAATATTTCAGTGAAAATACATCCACAACTTATTTAAGTTGTATTACAAATAATTAGTGATAATCTCTGACAAATTGATATTTATATATATATGGTAGAAAAGTAATATAAATTGTTATGCTTATGATATTTACTACTCAACTATCCTAGTTAAAGCTATATAAACTTAATTTTTAATTTAAAAAAAAGCTTTAAATGTTTTATTTAAATTCATAAGATAAAATTCAGGAGAAAATTAATATACTTTCTCAGTTATTTATTCTATATGATACATTGCTTCTTAATATATAAATATAACCCACTCACACCACAATTACAAGCCTTTAAATAGTATTGCATATACTATGAAGCGTCGGGATGAAACTAATTCAAGTTTATTTACCCAATACTCATCAAAAATCTTGCTGCCAGAGCGGGACTAACTCTATGGATTCACATTTTCACTAGAATATTCTCTCAAATAGCTATCATGATAGATTCACAAAGTAGCTTATTGAATAATTAAACCTGTTATATTATCTTTCATGAGAAAACAGAACATTGAAGAAGTCGCCCAGTCGCAATTTCGACAAAACTGAATGAGAGTACTAAGCAAACAGTTCATCACCGTTAGGATTTTGCAAAAAAAAACTTTAATGAAGTACCTTTGTAAATCTCAATCCCATAGGTCGAATAAATCGTTCGAATTTGGCCGGTTTACGCGTAAATGATTCTCCAACAAAAGTAACCTAAAAATATAATCTTTTCCTATATCAAACCTAGTATCAAGTCAAAGTAATACTTCAAACTGAACCAACTTTTGTAACCATTCTTTTCCATCCTTTTCTTTTATTCTTTCCTGTTTTTACGACCTTGAAAGCCTCTGCGTCACTTACAGCTTTTACTTTTGGAATAGGGACTTGATATTTGCCCTTAAAAATAGGATTTTAAACAACAATGGAAATAGATAATTCAATGAGAAACTCTAATAAACATACAGCTTTTTGCTTCCTTTTCTGTTTAATCATATTAGAAAGAACTGTCCCAGTTGTTTGTTGTTGACGATCTAGAAGGTATGCTGGCACTGCACCCTGGAATGACATACATACCATTATGCATCAGTAATCAAAATAGTTTGTTACAAACCTTATCCGGAGTATCTACAGTACCCTTCTGTTCCTTTTCCTCATGTTGCTTAAGTAGTTTACGCATTTCAACCTGAAAAAAAGTGTATTATTTCTTAATAAATCATTATTGAAAAATTTCTTAATTGCATCAACTAGATTTACATGACATTAATAAGTAAAGTCAGTTGGTTTATTTCTTATCTAATTTTACACAATATATTCAAACGAAGTATAAAAACTAACTTTCTCAGAGTATCGCTTCTTATGATACAGTTTTGCTTTCCCACCCCGTAATTTCTTCGCCAATTGTGAACGCTCATGTCCAGCACGAGCCTGCTTTTTACGTCTAGAAATATAAAATACTAGATTGTTCTTTAACAGAGTAAAGAATCACATGTATACTGGTCTAAAGTTAGTAGATATATTAGTCGTCTTAAATATGAATTGGAAGAGTTGCGAAACTAAAACATTGTTATATAAATAACGTCCAAAGTACTAAAAACAATAACTAACAGTCGTTCTTCATAATCAAGACGACGTCCATGTCGCTTACGATGCAATTCAATGTGATCGTTCTGTGGCTAAAATTAGTAACCTAAGTAGTAAAACTTACATAGATGTCACGTAGAAAATAGACCAAATGAATCAAATACCTAAGCATGAAGGTACGGCCTAACTTTCCAAAATATGTCACATAAATTTGTAGCTAAGAAATAAAAAGTATACGTATAAAAATATTACTAACCATTGTTATGAAGAATTTTATTTAAGAAGAATTCAGAAATGTTGAACCGAAATATGATATTTTAAGGCAATCTAAAAGGATATCCTACATACGGAAACAGTTTAATAACATAATAAAACTAAATCGATATATTAATTGCTCATTACAATGCAATCAGAAAAAAATTACAGCCACTTTTATAAAACCCTAAGTCAGATGGTTATGATGTGTAAAACAAGTAATGAAATTATTGTTGCAAATATATACAGAACTACTCGCAAATATTTTTAATTCAAATGAATTGTGGATCTTGCAATAAAATATGAGATAGATAAAGAATTCATCTCAAGCCAATCCAACAACCATGAAAGAAAAAACCAAAGTTCTATGAATAAATGAAACACTATTAACAAAATAAATGCACATCACTTAACACCTATTCTCCCCGTAAGTAATGGTATTGTGCCAAGAGAATATTAAAGGATCTGAATCACTTACAACGACAGAGGAACTAGCGCGAAACAAAAATATTTAAATTAACATGGATTTCATTGGTAATTGTTAATTGATTTTAATCACTCATTTTTTGTATCTTGTGTTACACATAAGTATTAATTTCATTTTGTGTAGAGATTAGTCTAATCTTAGTTTACCATTTAATTGTATTGATCTAAGTGGGTATTTCTATCATTAAATGACTAATAAAATTTCTATTATTAATTAGTATTGGTTGGTTAGTAATTCTATTAGACGGGACTAAGATTTTTCAGTTACATTTTGCTTGTTATAAATATAAGATTTCCTAGCTAAAATTATCCTATATAATCGTTAAAATTTCAATTATGTGCCACCAGTTATTTTCTTATAGAATAACTACTATTCTAATAGAAACCTGTTGAATATTTCGTAGATAGTAGTGGTAGATGCTGGCTTGCTTTATATAAGTAATTATTTTGTTCCTGTATTTTCTTTATTCTTGTTATTTAAAAAATGACACCAAGATGACTAGATAGACGTTCTTTTGTAATCGAGTATCTTGCGCAGCATTCTATGAACAGATGTCCATACCACAGCTGTGGTAGCTACATATCGATTCTCTGATATTGTTGCCCTCATCATAAATGTCTTGGTTTTTCAGTCAGGAATTTAGTCGATTATCATTTATTCTATGGTTTTTACTTTAAATTTATAGCACTCACAAAATTTCTATATTTTATAACTATAATTACTTTTGCAATTTAGTAATTCTCTTGATATTTCGAATAATTTTACTTAGTTCTACATATTGGTATTGTTTAGTACTTTTTGTTCGAATATTCCAAATAGTAGAGTATAATATTTGTAATTGAAAGCAGAAATGCTGTTAGTCGTTTTGAATGATATGTCTATCGGGTATGTTTAGAAAGGTGATGGTACGTCTTTCACATTTAGCTTCAAGAAAATACACGAAGTTCGACTATCGAATTTTGCTAATTTATTAATTCTAGTCATGAATCGTGTAAAATTGGAAGAGTCTCGTGCAAATGCATTAAAAGAATCCCAAAACTATTGGGGATTTGCTAATTTTCCTAACCAGGTGTTTCGAAGAGCAATCAAGGATGGATTTAATTTCACTCTTATGGTTGTCGGTTCGTGTTTACTGTTACATTATTTCATTTAATATCAAGTAAGTGATAATTTTCTTTGAAATGAATACTGTTGGTTTAACTCTTATTATTATTTACTCATTAATGTGCCATATTTGTTTAAGAATGTTAGAGATAGAGTAATCAAATAATTTATGCGTAAATAATCACAGGTCGAAGTGGTCTTGGAAAATCGACGTTTATTAATACATTGTTTCTTGCTGAGATTAATGATCTTAATGAGGCTCCACCTGCTACCTTGCAAGGTTCTACCGTGCGAATAGAGGAAAAACATGTATGTAAGGAATTATGAATATATATAATAATACTCTCCGTTGTAATTTTTATGTAGTTTTCCATAGCCATTTTAAGGTAAAATTGGTGGAGAATAGTGTTACTTTGAGTCTTACTCTAGTGGATACTCCTGGATTTGGAGACGCTGTAAACAATGGTAAATGGTGAGTAAATCCATGAAATACTGAGATTTAATAGGTGGAATTTTATGGAGTTTCAAGGGATAATACACAATTTCAGTTGGGAACCTATAGTTAACTATGTCGAGAGTAAATTTTTGGAATTTTTTTGTGAAGAGACGAAAATTGAACGCAAGGAGCGTCCTACCGATAGATGTGTTCATTTATGTCTCTATTTCATTGAGCCCAGTGGACATGGGTTAGAAATTAGAATACTATTTCATTTAGCAACCTATTCTATTTTCATAAAGAGGTTGTTTATGCTTGATATAATAGATTTCTTTTATAGTTTGAAACAATTGGATGTCGAATTTATGAAGCAGTTACATGGGCGTGTTAATATCGTTCCAGTTATCGCTAAGGCGGATTGCTTAACTAAAGATGAATTAAGAAAATTTAAAACTCAGGTATAATTTCAATTGAAGTCTATTGTTTTAAAGTTTAAACGTATTTGTTTTTAGGTTACACGTGATATTGAAACAAATGAAATCAAATTATATAAATTCCCCGAAACGGAAGATGACATAGATAAGGTATCATTTAAATATAAAGTTATTATTCAGATAGTATTCCTAATATATCGTATTATTTGGAATTAAAGGTGGCTGCAGAAAAGTTGCGAAGTCGCTTGCCTTTTGCAGTTGTAGGCAGTAACATTTTAAAGGAAGAAAATGGAAAGAAGATTAGATATAGGTTATTATAGTTAACCTTTGCTGCAGTTATAACTTTTAGAAATTAAAATTGATTATAGGGAATACCCATGGGGAATAGTAGAGGTGGAAAATTTGGCCCACAATGATTTTATTCCACTTCGAGATATGATTGTTCGAACGAATCTTATGGATATGGTTGACGTCACTCGCTCTGTTCACTATGAAAATTTCCGATATAGACAGATGGAGAAACTACCAAAACATGCAATGGATAGGTATTACTTTTTATTAAAATCATTAGTTTTTATTTATTTATTATTCGTGTATCCAGGGATCCATTTACCCAAATGGAGGATGAAAGACGTTCTAAAGAAAGAGAACTCACTGAGAAGAAGAAGCAGATGGAAAAGGTTTCACTTTTTTTCCAACTTATTTCTTTTATTTTGCTTCTCCCATCATTATTTCAATAATATTTTAGCTTTTTGATGATAAGGTCAGAGAGAGAGAAGCCAAAATAAAAGATCGTATTAATAAGGTAAGTCTTGAATTAATTATGTTATAAAAGTTTGATTGGTTTGTAGTATAGATATATAATTAAAAAGTAGATTTATTTTTTGATTTAAAATAACATGTATAATTATAGTAGAAATTACCATTGGTAGAAGTATTTTTGAGAAATTATAGTGTTTCTGTAATAATTATAGAACTATAGGAGTGTATTTGATTAGTATTTTAGTTAGATATTCGTGAGTCTGATTTGAAAAAAGAGGTCGAGCTGAGGAAAGCTGAACTAGAGCGTTTGAAACAAGAGGTGCATACTTGTTCAATCCTTTTTACATTTTAAAGGTTTTGATCTTATATTATCAGTGCAATCAATGTCAGGTAGATGATTTGCGTCGGGGGAACATTAGTGATTCAAAGATATCGCTGATGACAGCCAATGAGAATTCTGGTAAGCATAGTCCTACCGAAAAGCTCAAGAAAAAAACTGGCACCTTAGGTCTTTTCAATAGGAACTAGGATATGCCAACAATCTTATTTTATACTCTTATAATGTCTTAATAAATTTTGACTAGGATGTTCAAAGGTTCTACTTTTAAATATAATGTAATTTATGAACCATTAAAAGTTTACATTAAGACACTGTATTCTACCGGTTTTATCACATTTTAACTGTATCTCATGCTTAATATGGATAAATTTTTTTCTTAATAAACTTATAGTCACCACTTTTTATTGTAAATATGTACTTTTAAGTAATGTATTTTTGTTCTTGTCTAAACGCTATTTTTGAGTGGAGATACTTAAAACGATAATAAATGGTATGTGGGTCACATAAGCGTTGAACGAATATGATAATAGAAATTGTCGATTTTAAGGGTATTAGGACCTCTTTTAGGCTTAGTACAAGTGGCTTAAACATCTATTTCTCATGTTTTTAGGTTAGTGGAGCTTTCCTAGCACTCAGTGCGTGAGAGGTCCGGTTAGGGTTTTGTGGAAACAAACATTTCTATGTCGTATGTCGAATGCCCTAACAACTAGGAATAGGTCCAGTGAGATCTTGATTGAAGAATTACAAAACATTGTTTTTTAATGATTATAACCGGTCTACAGGGGAAGATAGTGGAATTTATTGATAAGATGGACCGCAGGAGTTGATGTCATTTTTCATACCGTTTGCTTTTGAAATAATTGGATTTATACAGTTCTTTATGTCCGCTGTTATGAATAATATGGGAAATCGGATAAAATATCCATTGATTCGAAGTACTCTGGAATGACTCATGTGGAAAATTGCCTAGAATCAAGTTTGAAACTTCTGTCCAGGCTTGAGAGGTTGATAAACCTCAGGTACAGTGAAATAGTAGTACTACGAGCATGATCTAGTGCATTTCTCACTGAGAATTCTAAAAAGAAAGTTGTTAAATCAACATGATATTTCGACATACGGTTAGCTGAATATGGCTCAGTTGATAAAATTTCCAATTACTAAACCATTTTGACACTAATCGCACTACCACCCCACTGATTCGCGGAGCCACTGTAGTTAGTGACAAAATCGGCAATGGTTTTGCAATTCGTAGATACAATTCTTGAGTAAAAGCACTTTATCACATACGAAATTTTTACTAGAAGCTAGGGGTATGTTAGTGCTCCACTGTGACTTTACATATTATTACTCAAACTCAGCAGCTTTTTTTATACGTTTCTACAGCTTCATATTCAAGGCTTATAGCAACATGCAATTTAAATAGTCGTACTATGGCCAGTTTTAACAGCCGTAAACGCGCAGTAGTCTCAATCCATTTTATATTTGTAGTGTTACACTCGTTCTTAATTATATTTTTGAAGTAAATTCGCCACACTTCGTTATTGACCACAATGACTTCTTTAACGAGTTGCTACTTAAGTAATACATTTATTTTTGCATGAATATGTTCCGGAATTTAGAGACATTTAGCCTGTGATCATTATACGATTTGATAAGCATATCATTCCACATAATGAGAGTTCGAGAAATTAAAGTTCAAAAGTGTAGATAGGTTTGAATCTATTATTATTTTCAAGTTTAAGTAATTTAAGATTCTATTATGGAGGTGGAAATTTGTATGCACCATCTAGTATATTATTTTTTGATGGTGCTAATACAATTAAATGTTATAGGAATCATTCCTTGGATTTGTTTTTTTGAAAGAATTCTGTATGAGGGTCCCTTTCAATTCTTCGTATTTCTCGAAATGCTTTTGGGAGATCTGTAGTTGGGAACGCTGAAATATTCCAACAATTAATAAAAGAAAACTAAGCGGAACAGAGGATCCAAACAGATAAAAAACTGTTCTTGATTTTCTAACGCTACGGTAAAAAGTAGATGTAGAGTGACAAGTGACAAAACTGTGAACTTATATTGATCATAATATGTTCGAGCAGTGCCAGATGCACAGCACACAGCTGAGCGAATCGTTGAAGACTATGCATCCGACCATTGCGAACAGAGCAAATGCAGTCATTTACATTAAGACTGGAGAAGCTCTCAGAGTGGAGGCGGTAGTGTGCCATTTAAAATTATTTAGTTATTTCATGTATAAGTGTCATTAACAAAACAATGCATTCTTGCGTGCTAGTTTTGGAAAATAGACTTAATGGAATGATATAAAATATTAATTTTAACCAAAATTCAATGCTCATTATTCAGTTGGCATTTGTAGTAATGATGATATTGCACCTCTATTCATTTTTGCATGAAAGTAATATGTTTATGAATTTTTGAATACATACAAACTATTTTTCGGCTTATCGCAAATTAATCTTAAAATTCTAGTTTGAGTATTTATATATTTATACTTAACTATTATAATTTATTTGTGAATGCTTTAAAGAATCTTTAGTCATCATCTGGTAACCACTCATCTCAAAAACAGCATAGGTGCCTGCTCTGCCACATCCAGATAGACTTACGAAGACATGAGGATGAGAATACTTCCTATGGCGTGGTTTATTTTATTCCAGTGATGATTGGTAATTATTAAATAAGTTGGAACTTTTGTTATAGCCCACCTAAATGTAGACTGAATCCGCCATAAATCAAGTATTTCATATGGCTCTTTTCCATGCACCCATCCTGAGTAGTGATGAATGTGCACGAATCTATAAAATCGAGTTATTCAAGAAATTTTACAATTGTAGAAGCAGTATTTCAAATAAAACAAATAGATCTTGAATGGATATAGTATAGACTAAAGAAGTACTAATTATACCAACCATACCTTACCTCCTTTTATCACCATTCCTCACGCTGACGATGCGTAGTGTCCAATCTTTACTAATCGTCACACGTTTAAATTCACCAATATAGATATGTGCTTCTTTAAATCCGAGAAAATCTCTGTATTTAAGACATTAATGTATAAATATTTTCAGCTACCTTTATCTTCGTATTCACTGGCACTCAAATATCCTTCTCATGAAAAAAAGCTACATAATAAAGTGGACAACTAACTGTTGACCTGGAAAAACAGCAGATGCGCTAAACGTCTGGTACTCAAAGTGTGTTAGAATAAGTAAAATCGCCTGTACATCATTATCTAGAATCATCTTCCAAAAAGCAGCAGCCGTATGCTGCATTGGAAGCTGTGTGAGAATGGCCTGAATTTAAACTGTTAGATTGTAATCTACTAATATTAATTGCCGAAAAAATGAGACCGATAAGTCATTTCTATTACATACTTTTCTTTCTTTACTGATATTGATCCAGTTAGCATGAATATACTCATTCCCTTCCAGACGAACACGCGTTTGATCGATGCATACGATGTCTGAGGTAGTATGAGAATGATAATGTCAAAAAAAGTTACCAAATAAAAAATGCCTACAAAAACAACAAGTAGAGCGAAGTGGATGGCATTCTTTAGAATATAAATATTTTATTATCAACACACCTTCAAATCTATTTTTTTTCATGTTTAAATCAAACTCTTTACGGGTAACGGCTATAGGGAGATGACCTCGTACAGAACGGAAGCTATTCTTTAATGAGCACTTTAATGAAGTTAGTATCCATTCTCACAATATATATCACTAAACCCCAACATTACAGTTTAATAGTCCTAACCTGAATACCTTCAGCTCCTGTGTCTACTATTTCTTCAACATATTTGTGCCATTTTGTTAATCTATCTCTCGCTACTATTTCTGAATATCTGCTTACAAAAAACGTACATATAAAACTTGTCAATATCTTGCACTCAAACTAGTCATTATACGCCACCCTCAGATTTCTCGTTTCTTGTAATGTCATTTCCTGTCTCTTCTACTTCCTCTAATCCATTCAAGACATCATTTTTTGCAGAGTCTGAAAATTTTTATGGAAATGAAATTTGTAATATCGCAAACAAAATGTTATGCTCACGTGTATCATTTGCTTCACCGTGAGAGTGAAACACTTTTGCCTTTGGTAACAATTTCATATTCTTTGCGAGACAAAACTGAGGTTTATCAGCAGATTTCAGTTGCTTCTTGCATTTAAAATGCCTATCTTGAAATGTCGTTGAACATACTACACTGGGAGACCTTTCACAGGTTCGTCGGGTTTTCTAGATAGTTTATTCAATTTTCAAGTATAGATCTTAAATATTAGATTTTCTCTCGAAAAAATCAAACAAATCAATTACATTAGAAGACGTAGTACCCCTCATATGAGCTTCAGGTTGAGTAGAGGCTAAAATACGTTTAACAAATTATTATTACGCAAAGTCGTAAGCAAATGTAAACATACTCTGAAGATATGTGTCTGCTGATTTGCGCTGCCGCTCTTGTGAGCGCAGTAGTGGTTGTGGTGGCGGTGTCACCTTTTTTTGTTCTTTATGAACTTCTCCTAATTTGGTATTTTTCACCAAGACCACATTTCCGAGATTCTGATAAGATTGTTTAAAATCTATAAAGCTTTTCTATGCTTAGTTAAATTATCGGTTAAAAAATTGCATTGAAAGTGACGTGATCTAGAACTAATAATAAAATGAGATGTAATTCAGAACAGTATTCGGTACGGAAGATATCATTCGATTAAATTCATTACAAAATGAAACATACTAAATTTTAAGGATTAACATAAAATTTTTTTCATCACTTTTGGGGTTTGTTTCAGTGGTAATAAAAGCTTAATTTAGGTTTTTCCTTCAAGATTAATAAAGAAGAATGTTTACTTAGAAGGCTAATTTTTTTATTCATTTAAAGAAAACATTCTAATTCAGCAGATAAACTATTTCATTTTATTCACAAAAGCTGGTTGCTTTTAGCTTTCCAAGTTAAGGCGACAAAATATATGGCACGAGAAAAAACTAAGATGTTTCACACCTCACTTATAGCTGCTTTATTCATTTTGGTTTTCTTGTGGTGGTGCCCATTTTTTTTCTTATGTTTCGATAGTGACTGTTTGTAATTAACAATAATTCATGTTTGATTTTGACATATTTGATAAAAACCATTATATAAGTCAACTAGCGCACCTTACTTCCTGTAAAGATATCTCCATTTTTGTCTGTTCTGAGATGTTTCGACTTCCTTGCTTTTTTTTCCCCACTTCTCTTGTTACGGCCACCATTTGGTTCTCTGTGACTCATTACTTAAGCTTAAACCATCTAGTAATTAGATTTAAAATATTAACGTGATTGCTGAAAATACCTCATCACTGCGATATTCGCACAAATGAGTGATAATTTCCTGACCGATAATACTTCTTATATTGGAGAAATTATCCTAAGTTATCACTGCTCTGATTGCCATGTTACTTTTCAATATTAGATTTCCCGGTTTGTTATCTTCAAACAGTTAGTATTTAAATTTCAATATAACCAATCGAAATTTAACGAAAAGCAAAATGCATCAAAATATCTCTAATGGAAAAATTATGTTGACTGAAATGTAAATTCTATATTCCAATGCAATTACTTTCCTCGCAAAACATTTTAATAAATAACAAATTATAGCAAGAAATAACATATTGGCTAACTAACTCCCAGATAAAAACGTCAGTATCCAATATTCAAGATTTAACTAGATTGAATAATAGCTATAGTTCTTAAGCATTATCAGATTTTTATGGTGTTAAGTCACCAGAAATATCAAACAACCTAATCTTTCGGATAGATAACAGGAGTGAATGGACGTGTGAGATTGACATTCATAATCAAATGAAACGTATTGAAAAACATAATGTTACGCACATCAACAGCTACACTGCGTAATTCGGGAGCTTCAACCTCTGCCCACCTCTCAAACACCATAAATGCGGTGAACGCTGAACCCAAATAATCTGGAAAATACTCTCAATAGAAACAATGGTAAGAAAACACTACAATAGTCATATTGGACTCACCTATTTTATCATAAACTATAGTACTGTTACTCAGTACATCCTGGAAATTAGGAAATTAACAGAAAAATTTCGGGAAAATGTATTACTGATCATTATCTGAATGCTCGTACACTTGGTCCAATGTGTAACATTTACTGGTAAAATAGTTAAACTTACTATAAAAATAACGTTATTAGGTTGGTTATTATGCTTAATTCTATCCGCGCCTCGTTCATCTGTTAGAAGATTCTTAGCTTCCAGTGTGGCAATTTGTAGAGACTTCTCGACATCAATCTCATTCTCCCCATAAAAAAAATCAATTTTCAGAAAACCTGATACGTTGCAAACCATGATATATCTAAATATGATAAATTACTATAAATGATTCTATAAAATATGGTAACAAACCGGAAGTCCAAATAGCCTAAACTAAATAATTTAAAGCTAAACGTGGACAACTAACTATTTCAATCGTCTTCTCACAGGACGGAGGTCTTCCAAACAGATCTACATTTTCAATGACTTGTATACAGATGGCATAATCATTAGCATTTTCCACAAGATATGAGCGAGAAGAGGTTACGACCCAAATAAAAATAATAATGGTCTTATTACAATACGTTAATATTAAGCTGAAATTACCATAACATCCAGCTCCAGTGAAACGGGCCATAGTAAACGGGAAATAACATAAAAATGTCTGGGAAAATCACGATATAGATTGTCCATCCAACTTCCAATATCATCACAGTTATATTTACCTAAACAGAAAATAAATTGTGTCTCAATGAAATACAAGTAAGAAACCAAAAAACCACTTACAATCTAATTGTTTTCTGGCAGTACTACTACGTGATGGAGTGATACCTAATGCAAACTCCTCCATTGTTAAATTGTCCTCATTATCAAGCCGTTTCATATTATCAAACAGATCAAAAACAGGTGACTATAACAGTTGCTTTAAGCAAGCAACAAACAGTGACAAACAAATTACTAAATCAACTTATGCCAACTAAAACTATTTAGAGCAAATATACTCAGTTTCAGAAAAATGTATAGTGACCTGTGAGTAATTTTTATCACCAATTTTTGGGTCATCATTCTTAATATTATTACCAACAACGCTAAGGATGTCTTCAAAGCCAGTACCCTGCCTTTTGCAAACTTTGCCACGCCTGAAAATTTTTAATCCGCTGATAATGAAAAATTGGTGCTTCTACTTAAATTATTAAAATAATGCAACCTTGTGCACTGATTTTCCCTTGTAACTTTTTTGCTGTTTGTCACAGCCTTCATGAGATTAAACTTAAGTGTACCGACGACCTTAAATTTAAAATGACATCGTAGTAAACCAAAACTAAGCAATAAAATGATGATTCTATACTAATAAAAGTAATATTAAAAATACTAGCCCTTTTAGTACTTCCTACTTCAGCCTCAACAGGCATCTTTGGTTTGGGTTTGCGCTGACTCCTTCGAATCTGGGAATTTTCAACATGTAGCCTAATTTTATCGAAATCCATTATAAAATTGAAATTCCATACCACATCATAGTCAGTTATTATTACCAATAAAAATTAACCCTCAAATAACATAATTTACTTACCATACCATCTATATTATCCTTCCTTATACAGACTCCTAACTTCTTCCTATAATCAGATAGTTTTCTTCTTCTTATTACAACTTTTTTATAAGACATTTTTCTTAGGCCTTTTCAAACATTTGTTGAAGCTCTGTTTCATATATGACCTTTTCAAACTTTCTGTTACAATTGTATTATTTCCACTATTAGATGCATCCAAACCCAATTCTGATATATATCCACATTCACTTAACAGTTTCTGTGAAGTTACTTCCAACGTTATTTTCTCTGCATTTGCCAATTCCTCTCTCGGTTCATCTTTAGTTCCCTAAATGGCTGGAACTTTCACAACATAAAATAAATGGTTAAAAACAGGCTTCATACATACCTTGTAGAAATTAGATTCTTCAAAAATTTCTTTCATGAATTGTTCGCTAAAAGGAATCTTTACAACAGAACGATTCCACTAAAATACGATGATCGAAAAGAATTTTTTGTTAAAACCCATAGATAATAATAAATAAACCACTTACATCAACATTTGTGACACTCCTATCAATCTTAATAGGCAATACTTGACCAAAAGATACCAGATTTCCTCCGCTTCTAACAAGGCGTCGTCCGCGTATTGGGTCCAAAAAAAAACATTCAGACCCACAAAGTTTATAAATCTTGATAAATCAATGATTATATAATCAAATTTCATCATCGCCAACCAAATTAAAAACATATTTCTCACCATCCAACTCACCTTTACATGACCTTGAACCCACGTTTCGACGATGACTCATATGTCCACTACAATAAAATACTAACTTCCAAAACGTGACGCCAAAGGAAGCCAGATCAATTCAACAATCATTTATTTATTTAGTAGTGAGAAATGGACTAAATTCAAGAACAATACAATATCAATCCAAAATCTATTAATATATCAATAATTAAACACCACCAGCCGTACATTCATGATTTACTCTGCGTCTCTAACCAAAATTTGAGATCTTCGATTACAACATCGAATAAGTTTTTTGCGTATTTGGAAAAAATATTTAGAGAATATATAACTATTCCTCTAGGGTATCATCGAAAGCCATGTCCATTATGAACTCGTTCGTCAACGACGTGTTCGAGCGCATCGCTGCCGAGGCTTCCCGTCT
>JAJAVP010000379.1:0-36580 GCA_020740425.3 Heterorhabditis indica
TGAGAGGAAAATAGTTTGCACCAACCGGGAGTTGAACCCGGGTCTGTACCGTGGGAGGGTACAATGATACCGCTACACCATTGGTGCTCTTTTGCAGTATTCTTGTTCTCTTCTCAAACATGCCACTCTTGTTTATGGAGATATTTGTGCATTTGAACTTTTAAATTCTTCTCGAGAATGGGCTCTGAAACGTCTCCCACTTAGATTTTTTCATTATACTCTTCAATCTTTGGATTAGATTCCTCATTTCCATTTTATCTGTTTTGAGATTATTTTGTGGAGTTCCTTACTGCGCCCATGTTTTTTCCTTTAAGTTTTTGTTAATGGAGAGTATTACAACTAAAGTTTGAGTGAGTCTCATAGATCTGAATACTCAGTTTCCAATTTGGACTATATCTACTACAAGATGGCTAATTCGGAAAAATCCTTGTTAAAATTTATCTCATGAAGAGTCACACAAGCACCAAAAATCGGTGGTTTTCCCAATGGAGCTATAGATGATGAATGCTCAGTTCTTTCTTTACAAATGATGGAGTGGATGCTAGATGACATCACCTATTTGAAGATGAAAAATGGGAATCTCGTCGCAGTAAAGCATTTTTTATATAGTCTGAAGTTGTCGCTTCCTGTCAATTTCATATTTTCAATTACTTTACAATTTAGTCCTTAATTAGCAATGAATAGCAAAGAATCCACTATCTAGTGAAACGCGAAATTCCAGAACATTCTTTTTCTACTGCTTTATCATTATTCGATTGCCTGTTTGTTTATCAACGGGAAACAATTTATATAGAAAGCAAGAGGAAGAAATGCTTGAGTAGGTCAAAAAATGCTATTGTATATTAATTCTTGACATTTTGTAAAGGTTGTTGCGAAGAATGGAAATATGGTAGCACATTGGGTTTGGCAAAGCATTTAATTATAAATTGAAAAGTGTTGTATAGTTAATATTAGATCTATAATTTTTTTTTTAATTTTTATATCAATAAAATACATATTGCATTAAATACACCTGCACTTAAGACTAAGGGTATTTTAATGCTACGCATTTGTTTTCATTTGAGCTTTCTCCCCTTTCTTAATCTCATATCTATTCGCATTTCTAGAAATGACGTCGTTTTAATGAGATGCTTTTTGGTCGTTCTCTGCCCAGGGCTGATCAGTTTGGAATGCGTAATACATTTATCCCACCTCTCAATTCTGCGTTCTGCTGAGATTTATAAGCAAAACCATGAATTTCTAGTCTTCCTTCTAATATTCATCTGAATTTGTTTACTTTCATTTTCCATTTGTTGACTCATTTTCGTTATCTACTTTTTTAATTAATAAGTTATTTTCAACTACTTTTAATAATTGGAAAGAGATTCTAACTAGCTAACTAATTTCGAATATGCTCGATAACCCTTGGTTAGAATCTGTAAATGTAGAATATAAAATAATCTTTGTAAGTCGTCCTTTTACTCTTGATAACATTGTATTTAAATATAGGGATTTCATTCTAATATAATATTATTAGATAAATCATTTCTTTATTAGTTTTCACAGTGTCTATGACGTTTATGTCAGTATTCAAGGCACTCCAAATTGAACTTTGTTGTGATATTTATCATCATTTTACATTCTATGCAAAATGTAAATAAATAGACAGAATAGTAATTTTCAGTTACCGGAAACAGCGATCTATAATTTGTTTTCCAAAATATTGCCTTAAGCGGAATAGGGAGTTCAGCCCTCGATATACACCATAAGACGCATGCCGAAAGCAATATTTTCGGATTCTGGAAAGTCGTGAAAAATGCTTACAGGAACTTGTTCTTTCTTAATAGGGAACTATAGTAGAAATTAAACATTGCTTTCTTGTTATAAAACGCTTCTGCTACATCACAAAAAACAAAGCTGGCTTGTGGAAAAAAAATACTGCTAAATTTACACATAACTTTCGATTCCATTACCACCGTTCTATATGCAACAACATTTATCAAAAAAGAATTTCACTTTTTATGCTACTTTGGGATTGAAATTAAGTTTATATAGAGCTATACACATTCTCCATTCTTGTTATACTTTTATATTTATGTCGGTGAGAAGAGAATTCTGTTATTAATAAGTGTAGGTGGTTCTCTCGGCTTATAGTTCGCTCTATAATAAGCTCCTAACATTCTAGAGTCGAGATTTTGAAATGCATTAAAGCTTAGAATGAAACTTCTTACTTTGAATTTGTATTATGTTCACAGAGTATTTATTACAGCAAAACATTCAAACAATAACAATTAATTTTAGACATTTAAAAATTACTTTTGAATCTATTTTTGAAAAGGATGAAGCTCCCAACTCAACTGTCTACATTATTCATCGTACGCGGGCGTTCGTCACACAATGGCTTCGCAGCCGATGACACGTGTCAGCTGTTCCTGGAGAAACACATGAAACCTTACTAATAATACTTAATATTTAGTACTGGCTATTTCATTCAGATTCTAATAATGCTTGATTATCAGTAACTTATAATATAGCAGCGTTGTTTTAATTGTATTTCATTTTCTTAAAGCTAAGAAAGTATGGAGAGTTCTCGTTTTATTTTGCGGATCAGTCTTTGTATTTTTTTTCTTTTTTCCCTATGTCGTTTATTATTTAGTACCACTATTTTTTAGTATAATTCTAGCCAATCATGTTGACTGGCTGTTTAAAGAAACGTTATTACTAACCTACGTATTTTCAACAGCAAACTTTCGCCTTTGCTATGTGTAGCTATACTAACTTTTTTCTTCTGAGACTTGCATTGTTTGTTTTTTTAATATTTTCTAGTAATCGGTTGTCTCAGCTGATGTCATTTTTATTCACTCTAATATTAAGTTCAATTAGTCGTCTTTTTGCAGTTTTTTTTTCACCTATAACATATTTATGGTACCATTTCTATTGCAGTTCTGTGCATATATAATAATTTACCATAATTACTTTCCGCATTTTCGTCCTTAATCTTTTAGTCCTCCTTAGACGAAAATCCAATTAGTGTAGTCCTTTATAAGCATGTTTACGCATACTTGTTCAAAACAGAGTTCGATCTGGTGCGTTTCCTCTTTTCCAGATTTCTGACCCTGAACTTATCTAGACAGCTTATTTTTTGATAAAGAACTCCATTTTGACACTATGGCAGATGATTTTACAGTCGTTAATGTTAGTACAATTTTACTTCTAAAGTAAGACAATCTACAGGTTTCAAAACAGAATCATTTCTCTCTAGGATGTTTGATCCTTCATTACTTAGTCATAGCGAAGCACTTTTCTTCAGTTCATTACCAAAGTCATTATTTTGGGATACCCAGCTGAGAGAAAAGCATATATCTAAGTGTTCCTAAAAGGAATATCCTAAAAGTTACTCATATGTGAAGTTAAATTTATTAATGATAAATTATCCCATTACTCTTTTCCTGCTTAGTAAACAATTGATGGTCTAATTATCAACATCTCAATTCCCTCAATGACTCACAAAAGTTTTGTTTTCCGTTTACAACGTCGTTCGCACCAGTTCTAAATTAGAAAATATGATTGAGAAGAGAAAAATCTTATTATGTAATCAATTACTTCTACTAGATTATTCATTAGTGATACAATTGTTTTTATTTTTAGTTATACATTTCATAACTTTTTACCTTTAACCCAAATTTGCCATGGAGAGAAAAATAAAAAATTGAGTATGTATTACAAAATGTTCTGGGTGAACAAACGCAAAAAAGCTACGAAACTTTTCTGACAAAAGAAAAGATTTGAACGAAGACCTATATATCTTTGACATTTAAAGAATTAAAGATCCTAGAAAGTAGCATGCTATCCCATTCCAGAAATAGCGATATTTGCGATATTTAATTCTGAAATGCTAACGTAGATATATGCATATGTAACCCAAATAGGCCCTGTAGAGCTTAAAAATTAATTTGGAAACTAATTACTGTAGCTCGACTTATTTATTTATTTTAGTGTTTCTAGTATTTTAAATCTGATGGAGTTTAATTATGTTTTCAGTCTCTTCCTATGCATATTGAGTAGTCTGATCTATGGTTATCCCTTTGACTGGCCTTTAATTTAATTGTACAAAGCTATTATATTTCCAAAACTATAAGCGTCTTCAGTAGATTATTTTTACTTTTATTTTTGGTAATGGGGAAAACATGACTGTTATGACCAATATCTTTCAAGCTGAAAAGTGTCGGATTTGCTAAATCGTGATAAATGACATTTATAAAACCGCTAAAACGAAGAGTGCAAACAGAATACGCACTTCTTGGTATTATCCAGTTCATTTTAACCCACTGTTATATTTCTTATTTCTATTTTGCTTCGACACTTGAGACAATACTGAAAAATAAAAACATATCATAACTTTTAGAGACAACTTCGTAAAACCAAAAATACTAAAGGAGTTCAAATACATTAATTGCAGTTAGCTATTTCCAAATATTCTACACAATAATTTGATAATTTTAGCTAGCTTAAAGTAAAAATATGCTTAATTTAAAGTATAAGATTTAATTAAATCTCAAAATTTAATTAATCTCAAGTCATTGATGCAAGTGGCTTCATATATATAATTCTTTAGTTGCCTTTAGTTTATCTTACTTGTGGATGTGACAGTTTCGATTTTTAACTGTAAATTAGGCAAAAAAGTGTAAAAGTATTCATAAAAGTAAGTTTCTTACGACAAATTAGGAATCATTTAAGTGATGAATACTAAGCCTAAGCAACAGAATTAAATTATCTCAATACTCTTCTTTCATCTGTTTTTATTTTTATTCGCCGATAGAGTTATCTCAATGTCGATGAGTAAATATCATTCCAATGAATGATATGCTTTATTAAGTTTACTTTTAATTTATCATTACATGATCTTCTTTCAGCGATGTCCAATCTCACTGATGTACCGGTTGTTAAATGCGTTATTGTCGGCGACGATGAAGCGGGGAAGACATCGATGATGAGGAAATATGCTGAAATATCAGGACTTCCTTTTAGCAACGAAGTAATTTTTCAGAAATGCAAAGTATAAGAGTGGTTCTAATATTGAAATATTAAATATCTCCGCATTATTCTGAAGAATTAAAAATGGAACTAGCTTAGTTTATAAAGAATTAAAATAATATCATTTCAGCATAAAGAAATTGTGACTGCATTTAACGGTCAAAAATGTGTTTTCGTCCAGCTGAGTAGTGATTCAGAAGATGAAAATAGACCAATTTATGATGCCCACGTATTCCTACTATGCGTGTCTGTAGCACGCCAATCCAGTGTTGAGGAAACAGTTAAGATGGTATGCTTTAAAAGGGATTTTAATATCTTACAATATGTAAATAGCCTTTACGGATAATTTACTAATAATTTATAAATTATAATCGGTGTTTTGATGCTACATTGCAAAATTCAGTTGCTTATAAAGGTCTTGAATTTTTAATATGGTTTGTACTGGATGGAAAATACCCACACTCATTCTGCTCTGATTCATCTCTAGTATTTTTATCTATCATTCGTCCTGCTATTACACTTTTTGAATAAATTTCTCTCTAAGCTTTCTCGTTCGAAGATATTTTTTTGCTGTCGTTGCATTACTTAATCTCGCTGAACTGAGGGGCTGTCGGTAATTGTATGGCAATTTTGTGACGCTATTAAATAATCTAATACTTGAATACGTGCAATTGGCACTGCTTTTATTCACGATGATGGCAGAAATCCATTTAACATTTACACGATAATTGCATACTAATTTGCTATGGAAATAGAGATCGTTGGAAAGGCAACGGTGAAAATGATGTCACTTTTCTTAGGAACCACGTTAAGATGTTAAGATTAAATGAATTTTTAGGAAATGTCATTCTAGAAAGTAACGTAATAGTCTAGGACTATCTAACAAGAGACATTTTTCAGATCATGGATACTGTAATTGAAAACATCTGTGATGTGCCATTCGTTTTAATCGGAACGCAAATCGATAAGCGATTGTCAACTCCAATTCATAATTATAGAGAGGAAGATAAAGGATTTTTACCGATGCCTCTCAATCAGGCGGAGTCATTTGCCAAAACTATAGGAGCAAGCAAGTACCTCGAGTGTTCTGCAACTACTGGGGTGGGTGCAATCCTTTTATGTTCTCTTCTATAACCTTCTTTTGAGTTTTTGGTTCAATTACAAGTTTCTGTATAAGCCTTAATATGTTTCATGTTATTTACTAAATATCTGTCTAATTCATCATTATATCAATACAACTAAGGAAGGTCTGGACGAAGTATTCGAAGATGCATTCGCAGTAGGCCAAAGTTTTGCACTGGAACAAAAACGTGGCTTAAAAAGAAATTTATCTTCTTTCGAGGATGCAAAGGAAAGGAAACCCAGTTGTATTACTCAGTAAATACTTATGTAACTTTTTAAAAATCGTTATGCGGAATAAATTTTTTTTGGATTATAAACTACAGAAGATTGTAAAGTTAATGTGAACCTGAAAAGCATCCAAGGCAAAATTTAAAAATACAATCGTAACGATTATAGTGAACGTTACTAAATAGAAGCCTACAGGATTTAGAAAACATTTCCTACTGCTGATGGTTTGATTGCGAATGAATGGATGAGAAGTCGAGGGAACCTACAATAACACGGTAAACGCCTTTAGTCCAAAGAAGGGACTGCAGCTGCTGGAGCATTTGTTGTGGGAATTATAAATTGAGAAATTAGGTAGCCATATATTGTAGAACTGTGTTCTGCACTTTATGTCAAAAAGCTATTCTCTCTTTCAGAAATTCAGTGCTTTCTATATGAATTTATATGGTTTGGTTATTTATGTAATTATATATATATATATATATATATATATAATTGTCAGTGAGTGGATCTGTTATTTAGAATTTCGGTTGGTCTAATTTATTAATCAGTCATTGGCATATGTGCGGAATGAATCAAAAATTACAGATTGTGAGAATCATAAAAGATAAATTAAAAAATTATGTCTTAAGACGTGACCGCTTTAACAATCCATAGAGAATAATATCTCAAAAATCATTGAATAGCATAAGTTTTTTTTTAAAGAAGGTAGTAACGTTTTGTATATTCAACTTTCAAAATCTGTCCTAAACCAAAAAGCAATGTTTTAAAAGCGATGAATTTGTAATGATTTTTAAAATGATTGCTTTTTAGCCGTAGAAAATTTATAGGATATCTTAGTTTTTGATGTTTCGATGGGTCTTCTGTGAATGACGTCATTATTCTGTCAACTCCCTTCTGCTCTACTCAGTTTCACTCAGTTCATGGTGTTTACAGTGTCAATACATGTATTTTCCACTAACAGTAAGTGCTATGCAAACAGTCTTGTATACTTCAGACAACCTGTTAAATGCAGCAGCGACGTAAACACAGCTGAGTGAATACAATAAAGAAAACATTGGTGTGCTTATTTGGAACACTAGTTGGCGGCGGGTAGATTATCTCTTCTTTGAAAAAATATTTTCGTATCTTTATCGTGCTAGATAAAGACTAAGTGCCAGTGTTATATGAGGAGAACAACAGCCAGTGACAGTCGTCCAGAACCACTCAGATACTTCACGCTTCTGTTTAAAGTCAATTGCACTGGAATATTCATGGCGTGTTTTCAAACTATTTCGAATGAGAAATTTTGTTGAAAAGTATTCACAGTATTAAACTTGTCCTTATGACAGCACTTGGATCTCGCTGATCTTGCACTAGCGGTAAATTATGCTGTCTACGCTTATTAAAGTTTATATATAACACTTCCCCTTAAACTACATTATCTAATTTTAAAAAATGGAATAATATGCTTCAAATCTCATATCTAATTTTCACAGGGCAAAATATTTTTTAAAGGCTAAGATATGCAGTTCCTAAAACATTGCTTAAAAGGTGTCAGACGACATAATCTGATGACGTTCGATTATAAATATATCTAAAAAAAGAAAGAGTTCTAAGTATTTTCAGTTACCTAAGCACATTTGCAGCTTACGGAAATCTTATAAGCATCGAAAACACTGTTACTCGAAACGAAGCAATTTTTTAAGTTATCCACTTCACATCGTTTTTAGCTATTTCTACATAATGTAGAAAAAAAATCTATAGCATTTGTGTCTGCTTTTATTATGGTTTTGTTAAAGAGCTGTTGTCCAGAAAATTTTTGAATATTCCTATAGTATATTCGCAATAAAATATTTGCATATCCATAATTTTATGTATTTGACCTCAAACTATAAATAAACTGTGCTGATATTTATAATGTTACGAAAATAGTAATTATTATGAACAAGAAATAAATTGACATTTAGTTAACGAAAGTAGCTGTTTTTGAAATAGATCATATTTGCAAATAATATAGATGGGAAAACCATTCTAGCTCAGAGTATAGCACAAATCTTTAAAAGAATAAGCAGCTGTAGAAGTAAGAGTTTCTGAGTGACTTGTTGTGACTTATTTATGACAGAATTATACATTAATAAATTTTAAGTAATAAGCAATTCGTGCATTGTTTTATAGAAACGAAGTTCATTTCTCCATAAAATATCAAAAATAGGGAAACGAAAACACGAATTACGAGTCATGAGTGATTATGATAAGAGAATTAAACTAAGTACCTCGTAGTTTTGGCATATTTTCCGTGTTAGAACACTGGTGGTAGCACTTAGCGTATCATTTGTTCACCGATCACCTTCCAATCCTCATTCTCCTACAAATACTAAATTATCAAAACTGTTATAAAACCAATGTCTCTAGTGAATCCCTTTTAAACACATAGGACAGAATTTAAGTATAAACTTTTAGTAACATCAAATTTCACTACTTACCTATGAACATAAGCAGTACATTCGTCAATCTAAAAGATGTTTGAAGAGTATGCGGAACAATTAGGTGATCGTAAAAAACGCTGGTACTCTAAGTGTTCAAGTTTTCTAATCTCAGTTGGAGTACTTCTGTCTCATCCTTGTCTATTCTGTTTTATATATTTGTTTATGCATATATGCAGTAGCTATAATACAAGAGAGTTTAATTGAAATTCGGCTAAGACAGTTGGAAAGATAGGGAATAATTAATTAGCAAAAAAGCGTGTCAAGGGAGCACCAATTTTCTAGACCTTTAAAATATTTTGCTATTATTGCTTCATTTGCATATGTGACTTGAATAATTTGAAGCCTGACCCAATTTTAACAGTGAGATAAAATAAAATATAGTCATTTTAAAGAATTATGAGTAAATAAATGCTAAAAAATTATTTTTATACAATAGAAGGTCATATTTTGGCATTCACTTGCGTATTCCTTATCACTAAATGACATAAACAATTGTGAGAAGCTCGTCTAAAATACTTATATATCGCTTTAATTAGTTCACTTCAAACTTTTGTTTAAAGAATAACAGTGATTAGTGTTTACAACTGTAAAGCCACTGATTTTTGTATAAATTTATTAAAGATGCATTCTGTAGAAAACTTGATTTCTGGAAGTTAAGAACAATTAGTTATCTCTAAGCCAATATTAACTAATTGAAAGTCTCCTTTAAATAAATCTCCCAATCAATAGCATTGTCTTTCTTTTTTAATATGTACCCATGGTTTTTATATCGCCAGTATATCAAATCAATCGTTTCGGTAGTGTTATTTTAGAGTTCAGGTTTCTCAGCCAACTTTATTTTATAACATAATTAATCATTTTCTCCGTTAAACATAAAATAATTACAGTGTAGTTCTGCTATTTGACATTCCATTTTAAAGCGTTATCACTGTTATGTAACAAGTGTTGTCTACATTTTTGTACTCAAATTGCACGCAGTACCCTTGAAATAATCATTCAACTTCGGCAGTATTTTGACTGGAATTCGTCGGTAAATAATTCTCAAAGTTTTACTAGGAATCCATTCTCCTCTACTAATTGTAGTAGCCACTTTGATTTTCATTGACTTCATGAAAAAAAAGAGTTCTATGGTATGTAAAGTATAATATGTCATTTCCTCTAGGCAGCTTAACTGTGTTCAACGTAAGCGGTGCGAGTGCAGTAATGTATACATTATATTTGCGTATTTTACGGCCATCGAAAGTGGTACCGTTGGCTGATGTAAAAATATTCTCTGCAAAGTGGGTACATCTGTACTTCTACCAAGAACTTACTTTTCTTTAGAAAACAATAGTATTTACAGTGAAATGGAATTACAAATATAGTTGTAATAGGAAATTGATACGTTGATGTAACGTAGTAACATCTAGTTTATATCAACATAAATATCTGCGAAGTACTGAAAGACGGAGATCGACTGGTCAAAACAGCTGAATAACGCGCCAAGTTGGTGTGAAAAACAATACTCCACCCGATAACATCAAGTAATTTCAAGGTAACTATTCTCATCTCAATTGGTTCACACCTAGGGTACTTTCGAAAGCTGTTACTGGTGCCATTAATAGAATTCGCTGTATTCTCGTTTACTACTATATCTCCTCCACTTATTTGGCATTTACAGAATCTAACATTTTCTTGCGTCATGTTGTCTTTCGCTTCTTTTCGTAATTTCGGGATTCAAAAATCGCGAATCCATGATGAACATGCATGTGATAAGTGGTGTTTCGTTTATATTAGTAAACAGCAGCACATGATGATAATGTTTTCTACTGAATTGCTATGAATTCAATGATCAGCAATAATGCTTCTAGTGAATTGAGCAATTCTATAAACCACAAGCTTGAGGAACCTATGTTTAGTAAGAATTTTAAATTAAGCTTGATTCCCGGAATTCTTTGTTGTATTGCTATCGTGATAACATCATGTGAGTTATAAATTACCAGATGGACAGCCATTAATAACCTCTCAAGCTGTTGATGGTACAGCAGCAAGTATTCATTAACAAAAATATTTCAACTCGGACGTAGTCGAAATGAGCAATTTAATCTTTGTGTTTTTTTACTTGCATTTATCTTTGATATTTGTAATTCCCGTGAAGTTATCAAAGTATTTTCAGAAAAATAACCTCCCAATCGAGCAGCTAATTAAAACACATTACCACTACTGATACTTTCCACCGAAGTACAATTATTTCTAAGCAACAATTAGAATCTAATCTCACTTTAACCGTCCACATTCTTTTTCCCACCTATATCGATACTATGCAGATAAAATACGGACGTAAGATTTGAAAACCCCATCAAACGTAAGGAAACGAACGATAATCCAATTTTTTCATAAATAACCGATAATCGAAACTGCTAACATTTTAGTAACAAATTATCTAGATCATATGGAAAACTTTTTGCCACTTCAAGGTATTTGTGTAAAAATAGTAATGCGATGTAACTTACACATGTGTAGTGCGCGAAACCTAAATAAACATTAATCCTATTTGTATGTGAAATCATTCGGGAATTCGAGGATCCGTTATTTTTTCTATCCCATAGAGAGTAGTTAATCAGTGGTGTTGCTCAAAAAGTTACTAACAGCGGGATTTTATAAAAAAAAAAGTATACGACATAGCGTAATATTGAATGGACATAAAACTTAGGAAACTAGCAGTGTCTAGACTTGTTTTGGTGATATTGTCCTTCATTATATTGAAATATACCCTATCCATAGAAATGCAAACGACATAGAAAGACCATTGATAATACGGTTGTAGAGTTTATTGAGGAAAACAATTTGTTAGAAAATCTGCATATTTTCACAGCTTCCAAGCCAAAAACGTTATTGGTATTGATGTATCTACAACATTATAGACTAAGTGGTTATTAATCAAGCTTACTATGTAGTAAAGAATGGGATTGTTCGGTGCCATAGCGGACTTCTCGTCCGCATAGTATATCTTTAAAGAACGATTGGTGCTGGGAATGCGTAATGTTTTCATTACAATATATTCAGCGTCATGCCGCTTAGCTCTTTTGAAATCTGCAACGATCTTTAAAAGTCGCGCGGCTTTTATAAGCGCCCCTCTGTCTATGAAAAGCCACCAAAGACAAATGCTATTTTTAGATGGTGTTGCACTTTTTCCCACTTCGTCGTTTCTATCAACTATTTCATTTCAACTATATGCATGAGCAGTCTGACTCCATACTCTTATTTGACTCATAATCACCTCATTGAACACTATGGTAAAAAAACTCATAACATTTGGTATTTCAGACGTAATTATCATTCCCAATTTGTAGTATAGTAAATAAAGATTTTAGTACTGGAGATTAAAGGTTGAAAAGGGTTCACTTGAAATTTCAGTCAGTTCTCTATCACTTGTTCTAGCTGCCGTCTATTTATTTTGCCTTATCTCATTTTATGCATAATATGGAAACAATAAATCTTTCATAGTTATTTCACAAGATCAAATACCACTAGGTTCTATGTAGTTTTCTTTATTATAGAAATGTATAGCACTGCTACGTATATTATGATAAAACCAATATTTTTAAACAGGTGCATTTCTCTTCTATTTCATACATAATCTTAATCTCAAATTGTAATGAGGACAGCTTATATGGATGAAGGTAGTTGGTGTTCAGTGCCCTTCATTGAATTGCTTAATAGTTTAGGGATGATGTTATTTCGTTATAGAAAGTCTTTTCTGGCTTTTTTCTTTTGTATCTGTTAAATAACACCATGTTGTCTACTGTGCTAACCACGTGAAAGAGATGAATTGCAATCACATTAACAAAATTGCGTAGAATTAACACAAAGTACCAGAAGCATATTTACACCTCACGAGAAAGTATGCCGATCCACCAATCAAATAGGTCCGTTTCATTTTCAAATATAGAAATATGCGGATGTTGAAGTAACGTAGTAGACCAACATTTCGAATTAATTTTTGTCAGCAGTTTATGTGCCGATTGGGTGGTTTCCTTCACTCTGATTGGTGCTCCAAGATTTAATTGACATATTAAGGAAGCGTCATCCATCTGCCGAAAGTTGGTTTTTTATGTAACTGAAATCAGTAGTCATCTGACACGTATAATTCCATTAGTCAGCTCTAAAACGCATGGCGCTTATGGAGTGGGGATAAGTATGGAAGCGGCGCTGTCATAACTACTTCTTAGCATTGATTCTTAGACTCATATTTTTTAACACTAAAACTTGGTTTACTACAGCAGGAAATAATATTTGCCTTTACGCAGTCTGATATACCGAAATGTTTGTTTTGCAGTTTGATCCCGCCTGATTCTACCATATAGTTGTTTATTCATTGACGAAATGATAGAAATTACAAAAATGACGGTAATGAAAAATTATAATAGTGCGTGTTCTGTACGAGTTATAGGCAACACGTAAGAGCGCCCTGCAACTAAAATACGATCCTGGTATATTTTAGACATCCTATTATCCAGGTATTTGTTACTAAACTGGAAGATAAGACGGATACATATATTCTTTAGTCCAATCATTTTTTCTCATTTCCTCTAACACTTGGAATGCAATGACCACTTCTCCTTTCAAACCCATCTATTTCTATTATGTGGCATTTTCCTATTATTACTTCCTGTTGTCTCCTGATGTTATAAAAAGGATAAAGTGGGCAACTGAATTATGGTTGAATGGTTTTGAAATTTACTTGAAGTAGAAGTGATAATTTGCTAAAAGCGCTATAAATCCGATATTTTTGTTACATAAGTACTATTCATTTAATTAGATCGATTCAAATATCAATAAAATAACCTATTCTGAATCTTTTATGGGCTAAATGTAAATTAATAAGATCACGAATCCGTGGTCTTATTAATTGGAATTTATATAAAGGCTTTTTGCAAATTCTTACTAATTAATATTATTCTAAGAGTGAATTCCAGCTGGGTAATATGAAAACACCTAAATATATAATAAACTTTAAGATATCAGTTGTAGTATTAGATTACGATCGGATCAGTTATCAAGAGTAGGATATTCTGTTCATCCATAAAAGCGGTTCAGTTAAGAGAGACTTAGTTTATATTCTAATCTTATAGAAAAAAGATCATTTGTCTACCATGATTATTAGTGATTTTTATCTTTAAAGATTTGATAATTATTGCAGTAATAATGACTTAAAATTTGGATATTCTCTGCTGTAATGTACAGAGTTTTTTTCAGTTTTCACTTCCGTATATAATTCTGTCATAAATAACTCACAGCAAGTCAATCTAAAACAAATAATTTGTGCCAATTCTTGAATTGAACCTGTTCCATTTACAATGATAGAAATTTAATGTTAGGTGCTACCTCTACGCAGACAACAATGCTTTTCTGCTATTTCGGTTGTTTCACAGGTTTTTGGAACTTTTATTATTTAGTTGTTGGCCATCTTGGTTTATTTTGTAAAATTATCTACTGCCTTGTATTACGTTTAGATGTGAATAATATTAATTTAAATTTCTCATCTTGTTCACCTGACACATAAATTTCACAAGTTCTTCATACGTATATCAACTTAATATCCATAATAAGAGATGAAATATTTAAAATAATCAATAAAATTCATATATTTTCAAACTTTATGCCTAAAATAGCAAAATATTTGACATTGAATACTCCGAATGCTGTCTAAGAGGTTTATCGGATATTAATATCCGGTAACAGCAATGATTAAATAAAAACGACCGGTTTTGATGGTAATTTCAAAATGAGTAAAAACCATGGTGGTTTCATAAATAAAAAAAAGTACTTTAGTTTATCAGTAAAATACAACTAATAGCGTTTATCATGGTATATGTAAGCATGATTATTTTGAATTTCGTTAAAGGCAAACAGATAAAGTGATAACTTGGTTTTTATAGATACAGCCTTGAAAGTACTGAGAACATAATTTTGCTGTATGGGTTAGTGCTCCATAACGGTCGAGATTACAGTTATTACCTACGCTCCACCCACACTAGTTGTTCTCTTTCCTCGCTATCCTTAATCTTTCTTGACACATACCTAACCATGTTTTCTCGACCAGCTATCCATTGATGTATATTTGTATACCTATTACTATCCTACTTCTAGTCTTCTAGTCCTTTCTCTTCTCTCTCTCTCTTCCCCTCTCTCTTCTCATCTCAGTGCATATGAACGATTCAGGCACTAATATGTTTGTGCTTATTTGTGCAGTTTCATCTGTATATTTTCTAATCTATCTATTCCTAATTCAAGAACCGTCTATTCGTCTTCTTTTTTTACAATTTTCATCATTATATTTTCTCTTCTCTCACGGTTCACCAGCGATTAGCAACCTGCGTCTTTAAAACCTTAAAAGGAAATTTTACATCTAAAATGAATTGTTTTCTTAATATTTTGCACTTTATCCTATAAAAAACCTATGATAAGTCGGTCTTTGTACTGAGATATAATTGCGCTATACTAATTACAATATCATACTCCCAAGTAGTTTGATAAAAAAAATCTAAGAACTTTGATATGTATACTAGAATAAAGAGTAGCAGTTAAAGAAAAATCCAAAATAAATTAATACGATGATTAGTCTTTCTCTCCTCTCCTATTCTACTCTGCCACTCTGTCCTCTCTACCTCGCCTTTTCTGTTTCAGTACACCATCATGCGGCCTATAACTATTTGGATTCGATTTGCTCCATTGAAAACTGGTTTCAGTATAGTGAAGTTAGGTTCTGAGCTTTCTGTCATATTTTTAAAACCCAATGGGAAGTGAAATCCATACGAGAATGGAGTTAGATTAAATTGTTACTCCACACAACTGAACTGAGACTGTAGATTTTAAAAAATTCTAGATATGATTATGCTAATTTAGTTGAAAGCTTCACAACGTTTTGATTTGGAAACTAAAGAGAATATCCCCAATTATGGGATTATGAAGTAACACTTAAATAGCGGAAAAATGAGGTTAAGAAAGCAAATAGATGGATGATAAGCATTTTGTGCAGATATTTTACACATTTGAAACCATAGTTAAACTTAGGATTTGTTTACTTTAGTTCGAGAGCTTATTTCAGTAGTATTCCATCTTGATGTACATCACAAGGGAATGCTTTGAAATAACATCATGTTTTTTGAAAACAACTAGCCTAATTTTAAAAAATCACTGGGAACTTTTTTTTCCAAATATTTGAGCAATTTCGAAGGTGCATTTAGCGGGCTTAGGTAAAGATAAAGATAAAAATCACGGGACATTGTGAATTAACTTCTTAAAATTCCACGTTATGTATATTATAAAATGTGTGTTGTACTTCTGTTTATTTATTTTCCCTTCTTATTCGTACAATCAATTCTTCTATTTTTTCTGGTCCTTTTAATAATCATTCTAAAGTTTTATTGCGAGTATTGTTGAAAGGCTTATTTAACTATGATTCCCTAAATGTATGGAAATATTTTCGACTTTTCACCTACGGTTACGAGTTCATAGAATCTGCGTCGTACTGTTTATGTATTAGTGCATAAAATAATAAGTTATCAGCAATTTTAAGATCAGTATATGGGTCAAAACAATCACGAGCCTTTGCCTACGGAAAATCAAAGGTTTGCTATGTCCGTAACAGAGAGACTAGAAAGTGAAGAGCCTGATAGAGGACAATGGACAGGAAAGTTCGACTTTCTGATGAGCATGATCGCTTATGCTGTTGGACTTGGTGAGCTAGTTTCTTTAAACTTGTAGCCTTGTAGTTTTTCACTAATTCTTGATGTTAATTCTATTTTAGATGTTAGTTATGGTATTATCTTTAGTAACTAAATCGGACATATTCATATTATTTGAGTTTTTATATTTAAGATTTGAAAAGGAGACATCAGTCTTTATAGGCAACGTATGGCGCTTTCCGTACCTGTGTTTCAAAAATGGCGGAGGTTCATTCTTAGTCGTATATGCCATATTCTTTTGTCTAGCAGCTGTTCCTATATTTATCATGGAAGTCACTATAGGACAATATCTTCAGAAAGGAGCAATGGAAATGTGGAGAATGTGCCCCATTTTTAAAGGTTAGAGAAGAGATGATAAAACATGATTAATCTAAAAGTTGAAATAATACTTCTACATAACTCAATATTTTTGAATACTTTCCGTTCGAGTTTATTTATGTATGAGTAGTACTATAATTCGATTATTTAATAAGACATATTTTACATGCTCATTTTCAGTTTTATTTAGTGAAGTAAATGTGTCCTCCTATGAAATATTATGTCAAATTTCTTTTTGCAAACTTCGTTTTTATAGGTGTTGGAATCGGTAATGTGGTGATCGCTTTTATGTGCATCGCGTATTTTTGTGTCATTGTGAGCTGGGCCATCTTCTACATGATATCCTCTTTTAACAGCGTATTTCCATGGGAAAGTTGTGATAACTATTGGTTAGTTTGCGTTTTAATTCCTTTTACAGCATTCACTTCTACTTTTTCTTTTTTAGGAACGATAGAACCTGTGTAACAGGCAAAGAAAACGCCACCTATCTAGATCAGATCCTAAAAAATCTTAGTCCAGGGGTGAAAACTCAAACATCAGTGGAACAGTTCTGGGAGTGAGTAGAAATTAGTTACAATGTTTCTATCAATCACTCTTAGCATTTACTATAACTTTCTTATTCATCTTTATCCTTATCTTTTTCTTTTCCTTTTCCATTGCAATAAAACATCTTTGAAAATGTTCTGTTATAATTTGGACTAATACACGACTGTCCTTTAAAAAGTTATACATAAGATTTCAGTAGAATGATTAGGTTTTAAAAAAATCATTGGATATTAGTAAAATGCGCTTTCTCAGTTATTATTTACTAGAGAAAAATGAAATATTAAGACTGAGATGATGAGCTTTGCTGGACGATAATCAGCAGTTTCGATTATCTACAACAATTTGAATTTAGAAGTGACATTCTGATTCAATGAAATTTCTATAACTATAATATGGTTATATTTATCTATGGAGAATTTAAATATTTGCTGAGACGATAAGGAATTTAATAAAACGTGTTAATATATCTTCAGCTATATATAACTTAGTAACTCTTATAAGTCATACTTGATTCTTTCAGTTAAAAAAGTTATGCCCAATACCAATTGTGATATACTATTTAAGCGCAGGTGTAGGAAACTACTATCATCAGAGCAATACATAAACTGTTTCGATTTTGGTATAATAATTGAAAGTCTTGCTTCCATTGTGATTTGCAGTTAATATCGCCACTTATTTAAATCTCTAAAAAAATGTTACGAATAATTTTCGAAATATTCTTCTAGCAGTTTCATGTGCACTAATTAGAATTTACATTAAAACTAATAATGCATAGTATTGAAGGAATCGCGTTCTGCAGCAGACAGACTCGATTTCGGATTTCGGTGGTATTCAGTGGGAACTACTAGGCATTATGTTTCTTTCCTGGTTGATAGTCTACTTTGCCCTCTGGAAGGGTATTACTCAAGCTCGCAAGGTGGTTGCTTTCATAATTACCTTCAGTAATTATCCTACTCTATAAATCACTACACCACCATAACTGTAGGACAGATGCATTTATTATTGCACTTCTATATCGGTGTTTATTGTGTAAAATATATATTGCATATGCTTTAGGTTTGAAGTGAGTTTAGCTATGTATGTAGAATATTGTAAGAGCAACTTCTACTATTCTTTATAAATACACTTATATTTAGTTCGTTTACTTCTGTGCTTTGTTTCCGTACTTCCTATTAGTCGTTCTACTTATTCGAGGACTTACACTTGAAGGAGCCTCTACTGGTAATTGATGCATAAATTTAAATAAATTTATATACATATAAATCAGAAAATGTCGGTTCTATTATATTTTTAAATATAAATTAATTTTCTAGAAACAAATATAATTACAGGTATTTACTTCTACCTCAAACCGAATCTAACTCGACTGGCTGATACAACTGTGTGGAAGGATGCTGGTACACAAGTAAAGAACAATTAAAAATCAAGAGGCGACCCGGGACGTCCGTGTTCTCCTCTATTTTTACTCTCTGACTGGCGCAAATTTGAGCGCAAGAGATTTGCCGGAGTATCAGCAGCTAGTATTACTCAATTTCTAAAGTAAATCCTCCCCTTAGATTAATCCGCTGAAGTTGAAATACGGAAAAATTTTGTCTTGATTGCCTTCAAGCAAAGGACTTCGTTAGTATGTTCCACTTTAATTCCCCTACGCTACATATGAACTGACTTTAAAAAAAAGATATCGCTCACCACTATAAGTGTCACTCCCAATGTTTACAAGTGGTGATAGAAGTCCTACTCCTTATGGAAATTATCGTTTATTCTTATAATCCAAAGAGCTAAGTCCTATAGTAAATATGCCGAATAATATTATTATAGTATCTCAAAAATGGAGTAACTATTTGTTAGGAACCTGTTTATGTTTAGTCATTATATTTATTAAATTCTGTAGCAATGTGCGTTTCAGGTCTTCTACTCGTATGGTGTTGGTTTTGGAGCACTGATTGCTCTAGGGTCACATAATAAGTTCAATCATAATTGTTTCAGGTGAAAGCGAGAAGTTTTAATAGTAGAGTTTTTCGTTTATTGTGTTGTTATTGAACTCTGAAGCTTGAATAATGAGAAAACTTTAAAAGCCACTTAAAATATTGCTTAGTATTTACAGAGATGCATTCTTAATGTGTTTTATTAATGGCTCCACTTCAATTCTTGCTGGGTTCGTTGTCTTCTCCATTCTTGGCTATATGTCTGTCATTGCACAAAAAGAGATTGCTGATATTGTAAAACCAGGTACTTAAACTTCATAATATAGATTTAGTTCTAAAAAGTATTCATTCAGACATAATTATGGTAGATTGGCTTTAAATTTTGAATAAATAGGCATACTGCATTCACCAGCAAATTTAGGTGTGGGGTTAGCGTTTCTCGCTTATCCTGAAGTGGCTAGTAATTTACCTGCTAAACAGATCTGGGCTTTTCTCTTCTTTCTTATGATTACCATTCTGGGATTAGACAGTCAGGTAAATTCCAAATATGGGGAATGATTTTTTGTTTAAAAAAAATTAATTTAATTGTTTAATGATAATAATAACAATATCTTTCTTGCATGTAAATATATGAGATTAAATCACTTCGCTATCTTAGACAATTTTTAGTGTAATTTGCTCTTATTAGCATGTTATTTTGGTGGTAAATATCTTTGTTATTTTTAAACAGGTATGTATGATGGAAGGACTGTTTACGGCTCTTGAGGACACTTTTCCATTTATTCTTCGCAAACATAAGAAGATATCATTGGCTGTAACTTGTTTTGTGTTCTTCTTACTGGGAATCCCTATGGTTACTCATGTAAGATATTTTAAATTAACTTTATATGTCTATATTGCTGGTTAATATATCTATTGTATAAAATATTATGGCAGGCTGGTGCTCACTGGCTGACACTGGTTGACGCCTATGGTGCTAGTGGATATGCATTGCTTTTCGTCGTATTTTTCGAAGTTATCGGACTATCGTGGGGATTTGGTAACTGAATATATTTTTATTTTAAACATTATACGCAGAGATAATTTATTTTTAAAGGCCAACTCAAAGTATTCTAGTTATTTTTACAAAAAATATCATAATATTAATTTTTTTAAGGTGCTGAACGTATCCGTGCCGCGCTCAAAGAGATGATAGATGTGAGACTATCTATGATATGGACAATTGTTTGGAAATTTGCAGCTCCTGCTACGAGCTTGGTAAAAATCATTTATAAAATGAGTAATCGTGCTGTATAACTAGAAGTTTTTGTAAGGTGGATTTAGAACAACAAACAGGTATATCTAGCACTTCCCTTTCCTAACTTGAAGATAATAATTTTAAACTATGAATATAATTTATTAAGTCCAAAACTACTGCATATAATGGTAGCTAGTGGAAGTGATTTCTAGGTTCTCTTCTTCTTTTGCGTGCTCTATTACCATCCCATCAAGTATCCCACAGGCGAGGATTATCCTACCTGGGCAAATGTGTTTGGTTTCTTCCTTTCTTCCTGCTCAATGGTTGTCATTCCTGGTTATGCTATCTACTACATTCTGTTCACCAACAAACACCTTACTCTTAAAGAAGTCAGTTTGGGTACAACAACATAATCTCACTCATTCAAAACTTTTTGTACATTTCAGAGATTCTTGAAGGGAATCCGTGCTCCTGAAGTCTTACACACGGGAAAACCACGGGCTTCTAGTAATGGTGAAGAAATGCGATTCTTGGATGAGAAACACTAGGTGAAAGAATGAACAGTTCTAAATACAGAAGTAGAAAATACAAAGAATCAGTTTATGGCAATTTTTAAAATACTAGACAGATTTGGAAAGGATAGCTAAAATTAAGAGTCAATTAAATAGTTAATTGTATATATTTTTATACGCTTCAGAGCAAAACTATCTTTGAAATTGTGAGAAAAAAACTTACAAAAGAAGAGGTTTTCAGAATGTCCAACAGTGATCTGCCTTAGCTATATCATTCATGTGATCTTATCTTAAACTCTTAACTCATTAATTGTTCTGTGTTGTGAATCTTCCAAATTTGAACATATTGATTTGCCAGTTATTGATGTCAATTAACTAAGAATTTTATAAGGTAGATTTAAGTTGTCATTAGTTTTCTTTTTCTCCTTGTGCATATATCCTGGTGATGTATTTGTAAGCCTGGTTGATCATTTAAATTCCATTGAATCAATGCTGATAAAGATATCATATTTGCTTTGTAATTAGAATTCATTGGATTATTACCAATATTGATATTATTTAAAAGCCACCAATTTTTAAATGCAGATTTTCGTATTATATCTTTATCTTTAAACTTTCGCATTAATATCGGAGCAAAAGACATTATTAATGCAATCAAAATGGTTCTGTGATTGTGATATTTGAAGACTATTTAAAGTAATTATTACAGAAATAATGAGGAAACTTAAATCAGTTAGTCTTTTATTAGCACATCAGTAAGATAGTAGAAATGTAACGCTGTGAACTGCAGGATGCGAGGCCAAGGTCACAATGCTTAACTGGGAAAGCAAGGCGTCACCAAACATGCCAATTACGCTGTCACTTTCTCGCCCACGCGAGCAATTTGTATTCTATTTACGTTGCGTAAACATATCACCGCTCAATTCGCTAATTTCGATCCAAATTACATTCGTATTTCCTGTTTTGGTGCGAAAAACAGATCTGCCGCAAACAATTTCGATTATACGGGGCAATGAGCGGAACCGGTGACGGACTGGTAGAGGTGAACAAACTAAACAAAAGGGACACACACGTTTCTAATTATCCTGTATTTTCAGTCCCAATCTTTTAAAGAATTTCCTGTTATCTTTATTCACCGGAAACTAGTATTATTTAAACAATTTATTTTTGTAGAAAATATCATGATAGCAATATTTACATATCTTACATGCTGAACAATGTAGCTATAAGTACGGAAATTCCTTAATTTTATTGTAGATTTTACTGAATTTTAACATCCGTCCCTTCTCTTCTTTTGTAATTAGTTGCATCAGTTTAGCACCTTTTCGGACAAATGAGCGAGCTAACTGAATGTTGAGGCAATTATTCAGCTTTTATCGATGTGAAAAGTTTTTAGATCTTATAGATTTTATTAACAATGCTGTATTATACAGTAATATTTTCATTAATTCAAAAACACTTCATTGCATCAGATCTAGGACTAATAACACATTTAATATAAGTGATGCTAAAAAAGTGAATATTCAACAAGGAAACTCACTTTACTAGGTACTTTGTCCTTTAATTCCTCCTTAACATTCATATACACAGGAATTAGGTTAAGATGCCGTCCATTACTACGTTCAACCGTAAGGATATCTCCCTCCTCAACGAAAGCCACACCTAGAAGCACAATTGAAAATTAATATATTATAATATTCACTTAACTTTGTAAAAGTATGAAAACTTTCCCGGAAAATTGTAGTATACATATTTGTTTATATTTTTATTATATTTTATCCTCTAATTTAAGCCTTTGAAAATTTACTTTCTATAGTGGCAATCTTAAATGAAAAATTTATTTTAGTGCTCTGTGATTTAACCATTAATTTTTTTCAAGAATACTCACCAACATTATTAACTGTCATTAGAGCTGCTTTTTCAGAGTTATCATCATTCGGAGAGTATTGTCTTATGGTCATAAATCCATTATGACAATGTACATCAGAAGGGTCATCGTCACTTATAGACTCAGATCTTAAGCATATAAATTAAATAATAATCTTAAATATTCATTTTACTGAAAGACAACTATTCCACAACTATTCTGTGCTGAGAAGTTGCTATTAATTTAATAAGTGATGGATAACTAAAATACTAAAAAGTAAACTGTTTGAAAATCTATGGATTCTTGGGTTCATTCCACAATTAACACATTCTTAAATTTCATTGAAAGTCTAACTAACGTAAAATTGATGCTTGGTGTACCAAACATGACTGCTTTAGCGACAGTGAAGGAGAGAGTTTCGTTGTATCCAGAAGCATTAAAATCAAACGGATAGTCATATGCCGTATTTTGAAATCCTGAACTTATTTTTAATCATATTTGTATATTGTAGTAAATTAAAGTTATACTAAATGTTCTGATGAATAGAATCCGGTATTTTCCGTATAGTTACCTTTAACATGTACTTGCCATACTCCAAGCAACCAGGATAAAGGAATTAGAACAGGTGGCAAGGGACTATCGGTGATAACTGCAATTTATGATGAAATATGTGGCTTTTCATCGTCGTCCTATAAAAATGCATGGACTAAATTCTATAAAATTAAATGCAGACGTATATATTGATACATATCTGAAGGAAAACATTTTAAACTGACTAGTTTCATTTCGAAATACACATTTCTGACATGAAGCAGCGCAATTGGATTCAAAAAAATCCGTTGTTTCTCTCGTCAGTTCACATTGACCCTCCCGTTTCCATGCTCGACAAGAACCATAAACATCCTGACAGGGACCTGTATAATAAATCAGAACTGAATATAAGTGAGGAGTATAAACTTCTATCGCTTTACCCTCCTCAATTTTAAAGTAAAACGAAAAAATGGTTTATAGAACGGGAGAATTTGGCATATAAATTTTATGGACAATAAAACTAACGATCACAGTCTTTGCCCATCCATCCGTCTTTGCATTGGCAATGATAGTCATTAAATAAATCTATACATTCAATTGAATTTTTGCACTTTTTATAGGCGCACTCGTCTATCTCTAGAATTGAATTATATGTCCATTTTCTATCTATTCATGTTCTACAAATTAGATTAAAATAATAAACAGAAGAAAAATATTACAATAATGATATAAAATGAGATGAAACGGAAATGCTTAAAACACCTCGTTCACAGCGAGAGCCGGTGGTCCCCGGAATACATTTGCATCCAATTTGGCCATTTGTCTTCATAATACACTCACCTTTATTTGAACATAGATCAGGTGGACACGTAACTAAAAATTATTATGGATGATTTCGTTTAGAACACAATAACATCCAGTCTAACATGTTTTTAGTCAACGGCTTAGTGACTCTAATGACCTTAATTTCCAGTTTTGATCCTTCATTTTCCACGCATCTCTAAAATGTGTATAGGAGATTAATTTGTATTCCTTAGTAGAAAACCTGTGTTTCAGTAATAAGCAGTATATCAGCAGTAACAGAAATATCAACTTACATTGGCAGTAAGTGCCCACAGTATCCTTCATACATTTGCATATATATGTCCCCTTCAGTCCATTTTCGCATGTTGAGTTACTTACACAAGAATTATTCATGCAAGCGTCTTTTTCTAAAATACGAAATTTCATACTTTCTCCAAATTAAATTTTTTTTATCGTTTTTATAAGATATACATCTTAAAGAACCGTAAAAATAATTACCCTGGCATCTTTCGCCGACCCAACCCCGTGGACAATCACATCGAAGTTTTCCGTTGGCTACCGTGCATACACCGTTGTTGTCACAAGGATTTGCTTGTAGGCAAGTTTCTAAATCAATCTGATCTACATACTCTATTTGTAGCAAAATATTATATACAAAGCAAATATTGTTGGTTTAACATTTCGTGCTTAATGTTGGGAAAGTTGCACACCTTCAAGATCCATCTCTAACTCAACAAAGTCGCTTTGCCCTAGTTGAGCGTGTGAGTTCAAGAATTTGACATCCTCACTGTTTAAATCATCTTTCGCATCAGGGTTAAATTTCTTGAATAATTTTTGGGAGACAGCAGTAATTTTTCCATCATCAGAATTTTTTGTAGTTAAGGAAGTAGTCTGTAGAAACAATAGACCACCAAAAGCATCAAGTATCATTTTAATGATTTAAACTTTTGCTTACTGATTCAAGCTCGAACAATGGAACACCTGGCTGTAACGCAACGAGAGACTCCACTTTCATATTGTTCTAAAATGCGATTTTTTAATATTAACGTTTCTACTAATTTAAATGTAATGCACTTGCAAAAGTTCAACAGATTTTTAGTTCTAGTTACTTATGATTGAGTGTGTAAAAACAGCAAGTAGAGAAGAAAAGAAATGGGAAGATATGAAGAGATATGGGATGGGATGGGATGGGATGTGAAGAGAAGTGGAGATAAAATTTAAATTACGAAATAAGACACTTTAAAGTTAATTATACCTTGTTGAGTTTATTCTCTTCTGAAGCAACCATTTCCTCAAATGCACTTGAATCGAAAGGGGGAGCTGTGTAAAACTCTTCTAGAAAAATTACTAAATAGTACCCAGTTATAGATAATAATCATTTTGCAAAGCAATTTAATCAGTTTTACGTTTCTATCATTTTATGCACTTGCTATTAATTTATTTGTATTATATTTCTTATTGTTTCTTATACACATTCCTATTAATTTTCATAGGTTTAATGAATTTGAACTAATTAAATTCTCGTATGATTAATTTCAAACCATACCTGAGTTGCTATCAACTATTTCTTCACTGGTAAATAATTTGTCTATCACAGCTACCCCCTTAAGATAATTTGGTCGTATAAATCCATGACGTGGTCTCCATCTCTCCCAGTAAAGAGTATCCTCTACAACTACTGTCAACCTGAAACGTAAAACATTAACTATTAAAATGTGTCATCGTTATGATGCATCTTAATTTGCACCATTTCATCACCAACGAAGAGCAAAATTGGTCTATAAATGAGCTTCTCGAGGCGAAATAACGAACACTACACAAGATACAATGACAGTCAAATTCTCAAGACGGCCCTCGTGCAGTGACGTAACTCACTACGTCACCAATCTGAGGGGCTCAAAAGTGGAGCGAAGTGGCANAGTGGTGTGAAATACGTCATTTAGTCCGGGCTAGGGCTGTCTTAAGAATATGGCCGCCGCCGTATATTAATACTATCATTAAATTATAAATTGTGAAAAGTTAAATTACAAAGAACTTAACGAGAAAATAATTTTATAATTTCGAAATATTGAATTTTCATCTTGGCTAAATATTTCCGCTTAGACGTACATAAACTGTACCGCTCCTATGTCGATGTCAGTTTTCCAGTCTGCTTCAATAAGAAATTTCTTATTATCATTCGTGTGAGTGATAGAGTCATTCGATAAAGATGAGTCACAATATTGGAAACCAATTCCTGTTAAAAATAATTTAAAATGCCTACTAGTTTGATGCTTAAATCTGTAACTAACTAAGAATCAGTAAGAATTCGAATCAGTATAACGTAAAAAAGATATCCACGAACCAAAGTCGTCCAGTTGGTTAATGATGAACTCTCCTCCTCGGAGAGAACCTATAAGATAGCCTTGTGGGTCGCACAGCCGGGATTGTAACATCAATCCCCGAAAATGAACGTAGCCTACGAGACGAACTATAATTATTACAATCTATTATAAAATCTAAATCTAGTTTATTTAAATAAATATCGACGTTGTGATCAAAATATTTCGGCATTTTGACTCATTCTGTATTTCACCACAAACCTCTAAAAATTTGCCCCGGTTCATAGTATTCAGCATTATGACCATCTTTATCCAAAATAGAAAACTCGAAAGGAGGATTTGTTTTCTGTGGGAATCCATGAAACATTCGGTCCAAACGCATTGAGTTGGCATTTATACAGTGAAAACCAGACATTTCTATTATACCCTTCGATTCCACAGTGTACAAAACATGAATTAGTAGTAAAATAAGCGTATAGTTCATTCTGTAATTTCTATTTAGCTCATAGATACCACTTCAAAAGTAAAACACGAGTAATAAATTCAAGGCGAAATGTGTTACATTTATTTGCCTAGGCTTATGAAAACTCCAATTCAAATGTGACCAATTTACTCCTAATGAGTAATTCCTGTTCTGCTTATTTATTTATGTTTGGCATTAAAGTGATTGATTTTAGACATAATACCGTATACAAAATTACAGGTCTCTTAGTGGATTCATGATTTATGTGAAATATAACGACTACTCTAAAATATTAACACCAACACAACGAAAAATCGTTAAATAGTTACAGCTTACTGAAAGTCTAGGTTTGCATCGCTTGTTATCGAACTAGTCTTGAACTAGTAGTTACCATAAATTCCTGTCTAACAACGAGCGCTCTTAAGCAAGAAAACGGATATCTTTATTTTATAGTTCTACATATAATACATAACTCTTTCAATTAGAACATAATAGTTGACTAATCAAATTGTTAACAGCCATTTATTTGCGGAAGAAGTTCAAGAATTTATATTGCCAATTCCAATCTACTTTTGATAGTAAAATAGCATTCAATCAACCCCCCTTCTCTACTGACTCTAATGTTACATTAGTATTTAGAACTCTAGACTTATTAGTGAGTGAAAGTTATACATTGAAATTTTCGTATTTTAAGGTTTAATATTTAGTTATAGTATAAAACTTGACTATGAACTGATAGCTACGCTTTAGAACAGTTAGATGTAATAACATGAGTTAGTACATTAAATTCCTAGAGTCACTCGTTATTGTTTTTGTTCAAACATTAAAATTAGGGAGAGAGATTCTCAACAATCTTGCTTATTTTTATAAATTAACCATTAATTGTTTCAAGTCCAAAATATAGCAGACTTTCTAAAACTCCAAATTACTCTCTAGTGTTAAGTATCCACAGAGATATTAAAAGGAGAATGATTCAGTAGCGTACTATTGGCAGCCAATTTGGATCAAACAAGGAAGCAAATTAACATAGGATATCACGACGTCTCCCTAATATGAACACATTAACCCAAGAGCCGGTTCTTCCTATCTTTCCTTTTCGCTTGATGGTTTTTGCCGTGTCCGAACAGGGGTCATACTGGTGAGAGACAAATTGAAGAAAGGATAAAGAAGCTGTGAAGTTAGAAAATCAGTGTCAAAAAGAAAGATGACCTGAAAGAAAAAGTATAAAGAAAATAGTGGATTAAGAAGATACTTACGTTAAGAAAATAAAAAATTTAGAATTATAGAATGTGCTTTATTGAAAATAAGAAACATGGTTAAAAATTATTTTCCCAAATACAACAAATCAAAAATGGAACAAATATGAACTAATTGCTTTAGGTAAATTTATTTATTAGAAGAAATACGTAGAGTGGGAAACGTAGCGATCGGCACAACTTGTACGAAATAGAAATCGAGTGCTATTGTTTGCTCTCTCGACCATAACTTGCTTCAAAGTGGGGATTTTACAAATCTAAAAGGGAGCTAGAATCATTTGAATTTCCGATTTTTGATTATTGTTTTGGACGCCCTCGGGCTATGAGCGCCTATTTCAAAGCTGCCTACGCGCAGACTGATGCATCTTCAGCTACCACCAGTACTGTAATTAATCTATTCCTGCAAATTCATTAGAGCAATTTAGAATCGGTTGAACTGCAACGGACGACAACGGGATTCATAGAATATTATTTATGGCAAGAACTGCACGTGAAGGTCATTAAAGAAGATAACAATGTTTATATTTAAATTTGAATTATATGGCCGCTAGTTATTTATTCTGTGATAAAAATTCCTTAAACTATTGTTATAAGAGGAACCAGAACCTGAACTTTACGATAGCAAACTCAACTACTGAACTGTCAAAACATCTAATTGAGTAAGATGACTACAGCGCATAGTACCAAAGCTGGATATTCGGTATTAACTAAAAATACGTCTTGAAATTCAAACGTAGGATTAAGTATAACGTTTGCTTGAACTTAGATTATGGGAAACAGTACCCCTTAGCCACTAAGTTTATTATTTAGACTATTATAGTGATATACTTATTAGTCCAAATATTTATTCAAGTGCGAATATAATGTTAAATTTAATGATACGTAATATATTTGTATATTTGAGACAACATATCTGTAAATTTCCATAACTGTAGATTAACCATAGTTTTTCCTTAGCAAAATAAAAAAACCAATGGCAATTTATAGTGCTTAATAATCTTTAAATGAGAAATATTTAATCAGAATACATTGTCGTCAACGTCTAAAATTAAGTACAATTCAATATAATAAGTGACTACTGATGGAGGTTTTGATGAGATCTTATGGAAGTGTTTAAAAGAAATTAAACAGCACTTCCAACAAAGATGTTTAACGTTTTGGTAGTTTACTGACGAAGTTTATACCGTGGCATGCAGAATACGACTTAAGTATAATTAATGCAACTTCAGTGTTCACGACTCACAATTCAAAGCGTAAATAGTGAATCAAAATGTTTAGCGCATAGTTGACAGATATTAAGTTATCCAAACATGCTACATACTTGGTGAAATAATAAAGACGAGTTTAATGTTGGTGAGTAATCTAGTCTTAAAAGTAAAATAAATAGAAAATAATAGAAACCTGAAACTATGTAAATATTAGATCTGATGTTAGAGTTGGAGTCATTACCTCACAACCGTTCCGCGTTGAACTTGAAAAGTTATTTTCAACATCAGCTTTACTCGGTGTAAGAAGTATTATGAAGAAGAAAAGAGAAAAGTTAATTATAATTGTATAAAAACATTACAGAACAAATTCTTAAGAAGGAAGTATACTTTGTTCAGCTCAACTATTAGAATTTTACGCAGTTAAATAATATTGACAACCATTTCGGGCAGTGGAATTTTTTTGGTCCAAGTATATCTATTTTGGTCATCGAATTGCCCTTCGTTATTACTCTACTACTAAATACTTGATAATCTTCATGGTTTCTAGACAAACAATCCAGGAAATTGAGCACCTCTCTAACAACTTTCGGCTGCCAAAAAGTGATCAGGGCTCCAACCAGAAAGAATCTTATCATTTGGCCAGTTAAATCCTATAAGGGCAAATGTTCAACAAAGGCCACCTTGCTTACATCCAAGAATTCTTGTATGGTGCAGTTTCAATACTCTTTATATACACAGAATTACGAATGCAACTTTTTATTATCCAGCTCACCTATTGTTTTGTTGATTCAAAACATCGTATTAGTGTTTAGAATAACTGATTTAACACAGTAATTTTATTATATAGCTCTAGATTATTCATAATGACCTAGATATTGTTGCCATTCTTCGCAACAACTTACAACTATTATTTAACACTTTAAATCCTGATATAAAACAACTACATAATTGATCCGTTGACTTTAAATTAGTCCTGCAATTTACCTAAATCAACATTAGGGATAATTAAGCATGTCAATTATGCACGAAACCACTACAGTGAACTTCAAACCCACAAATACTATGAATGTTACTCAACTATTAACATTCCAAGTCTACAAATCCTGAGCAAATTTTAATCTGTATGGCTATCATTAACTTTAACTAGTACCATTAAAGTCTTCATCCCCATATTCTGAAGACAAAAACAAAATTGGCGTAATGCATTTATGTGCCAAGTGAAACCAGCCTCCAACAAAGACTAACGAAACTATGCCAAAACAACCCCACCGTTTTGCATAAAACTTCAAATAAGAGAAACAGACAATATTGTTAAACACCATGAATAAAACCTTCATGTACAAATATAAACAAATCTCAAGGAAAATAATGACATTTGGACCCACTTAGTCTAGTTAGCAAGATCTGAAAAAGACTAAATAGATAAGTCCATGCAAGGGATTCAGAACTGAATCTAGTTAAGTGGCGCACTCCCCGGTAAGAACGTTAGGTTACGGTATCACAGCCATAAAACATCAATACAAATATTTAAAAACATCGTACATTATGCACACTACTTGTTGTGGTCAGAACCAACCGTTGGCTAATCATGATACAAATACAAGGTCATTTAGCAAGAATTACAACACTCGTGTAATGAAAATATGTACCAATCATCCTATAAATGCGAAAAAAACAGCGAATGATAAAACATTTCGTTATTACTAAGGATGTTATCTCCAATTAAATGACCTATACCGTAGGCTGCGGAAACTTAGATATGAAGGTTAGATATCAGAATCAGGATATTCACCTCGATAAAAACAGGGATCGCAAAAAAAATTAGCACCAGGATCATTAATCCAAAAACAGTGCAAAAAAACGGATTGGAGGGAAGAGAGGAAATAAAGGGATTGTGGATATTAACAAATCTTTAACGGAAGAAATCGTCTCCGAAAGGATCAGTAGTAGGACCAGGAGGAATTACTGCAGAAGACCGAACAGGCATGGCTCCAAGAGAGTTCAAAGAAACCTACATGTATAATGACATTAAAAGTGTGACTAAACATTTATCTAAAAGAAAAACGTACCTTCGGAGGATTTAAAATATGTTCGAAAGGATTTTTCTTAGTCTCTGCAGGACGTCCCACAAGTGCGTTCATATCAACTAATTTACTAAAAGCCTCTTCGAGTGATGTTACTTTTTTTGGTTCCTCCCATCTATGCTGGACACTAAAAGAAGGACAATTTAGTATTTAGAAATTAGAATATGCCATACTTAAGATCATGGAATCACGAACTTATTATCACTGAAGCAGTGGTTGGAAGTGAATGAGTTAGAATGATGCACATAGGGGGCTGCATTCTCGTTCGTTCCCCAGTCAATGGTATGCGACGTTGGAGTTTGGTGCGTCTGAGTATCAAATGGGTCATGTACTGCAGCCTTCTGAGCAGCAACCACAGGGGCAAACGGATTAGTCTCCTGAGCAAAAAGCATGTAAGTAATATGAAGTTTAATAGTAAATACCCAAGAGAAAAAAATGAAACGGCTGAACTAACTGAAAATCCTGTGTTTTTATGAAAAATAGGAGTGCTGTGAGTGTGATGAATAGAGTGGGTTTGTTGCTGAGATATAAGCGGTGTACCCCATGAAGCTGAGAATGGATCGCTACTTACAGGCATCTGGATAAAATAAATCACTTCAAATATTTAATCCATGGCTAAAATTCATAATCTGTATAATAATTTTGGGTGATATTCTTAGAGAATATAATACCAAGACAATGTTACCTGTACGGGCAGCTGTGGCCATGCTTGTTGTACAGGAGCAGGGAATGTAGTTTGTGAAAAGGTGTTGTGTTGTTGAGATAATGTTGAGCTATTAATTGATGATGCCTAAAAACCCATTAAAATGGCGCAAAACCATATCTCGAAATATAAAATGAAGTGAAAACAAAATAAACCAGAAAGTTGGAATAATGACAAAAATCATAGGTGCGCTCTTACATTGCTAACAAAACTATCCGCAAATTGATCTACAAAAGGCGAGGCTCCAAAAGCGTCAGTGCCTGTAGGTATCTGCTCTAATTGTTGTAAACCTTGTTGAATTTGTTGCACTTCCGTTTCCAGATCAAGGAGATCAGCGACAACAACACCGCCTTCAGGAATTGAATCCTAAAATCACTATTTATATTAAAAGCTGTTAATGTTTATATCTTCTAAACCAAATAATTTTTAACGTTTTGAATGAATAAAACAAGATGTTTGGAAAGTCTAGTACTTTATCTTTGAGATCAACATAACTACAAAACTAGTTGACGTGGTTGCGCAGATTAAAAAGAGCAAAAGCAATGCGTAATAGAAACCATACATAGCAAAGAACAAAAAATTATACTTTTTACGCTACCCTATCATTCCGAATCCTGAAAACCTGTACATTAGGACTTTAAAAGTACATAAATGTAAAAGGGCAAGTAGTTATTACATCAATGTAGTAGTGACGAGCAAACGCATGACCATAACTGTCATTTAATTAAAATTAAATCAAATGCTAGTGTTTGATTTACTATAAAAAAAGTGGAACTCAAACAAATGGCACAATAATTCACCTTTTGTTCTTCGTGTTGCTGTTTAACCTGTTCGATATGTTTCTTTTTCATTTCAAAAACAACTTGGAACATATCGCGAATAGCTAGAACTGCCTGGTCTGCGTTTTGAGCTGTCTTGATCCCATAGAACTTGTATTTGTCTAAAATTGATTTTTTGAGTTGATCTACGTGTATATATATATATATATATATATATATATATATATATATATGGTCTAAAGTATAAAGGTCATGCTCTCTAAAAACTTACTATCAGGAGGACCAAACACTATGCCAAATGCCCGTGCATCAGTCGTATCACGGGCAATGAATGAAACTCGAGAAACAGGGAAATTATGTAGAACAGCCTGGAAAAAACAAATGTTTGATAATAATAAGAAAGAACGAGTGTCTAATAAAATAATTAAAATTCCTTAACATACGTTACTCTTATCATCAACTATCTTGATGCCATCAATATTAATTTGCAGACTGATTCTAGTCTTGTGAGCGCCAGCAGCCTTCACTGCCGCTTTCGCCGCACGCATTGCCTCTGCACACATCGTATCCCCACGAGCACTGTCCACATCGCGCTCACCAATCAACTTGCCCTGGAAATTTATACGTCTAAAATTCATATAATACCTAAATTACATAAACTACTTTTAAAAATACAAGAGAATAAAAAATAGCATGTTTTCTACAATCACCTTATAGGTAACTCCAGTACCTTGAAATCGAAAAGGATCAGATGCAGAATTTGCTAAAATAAAGCTAGCTTTGTAACGTAAAACAAAATTTCATCTTCTAAAAATTCATAGACAAATCATTATTTTTCTTCGTCATTATCTTTACTTATAGAAATTAAGAAAAATTATCGTTATAAAACACTGACTCACAAAGCAGTATATTGGTCACTTTTAAAATAAGCATGTTGTTTAAATACAGTGTACTTCAAGATTGAACTAGCAAAAAATGTTTCTACTATTTAAGAAAACAATAGGCAAAATTTTCGGAATTAAGTATAATCGAAAACCTACTTTTCTTACTTCTTTTCAATACAGCTAGTCTGCTCTTTGGAGAAGGTGGATTCTTGGGTTGCTCTTCGGAAGGCTCGTTTTCTAGTTTTTGCACCATTCTGTAGAATTTAAAACAGATAAGCCATTAACCAAATTAACTGGGTACATGCTGATAAAATTCTGAACGATTGATTTCCATTGCTGAATTAGGCAAAACAACGAAGAACGCACAAGCATATCAGAGTTCAAACGCTAAGAGCTTGTGGTTTAAATATCATAAAAGGATGCCCAATTATAAAGGTTCGAGCATTTAATCAACGGTGTTCTACAAAACCATTATATTTACTGATAGACAGTAGTTGACAAATAATTTGACTAAGATAGGAAAGCAATTAGGAATATAGCTACAAGCAAAAGGAAATGATAGAGCAATTCCAAAAAAACTAATAATATCAACAAAATTTTAAAAGTAGCCAAAAATACACGAGTGATAAAATAAAGACAAGTAACGATAATCCAATTTAGTAGCTCGAGCAATACTAAGCCTACCCACAAATAAAAAGTCTGAATTCCAAAAACTGGAATGTTTAGCAATAATACTTCACTTAAGTTCATGATCTCCAATTACAATACACCCACCCTAAAGTAAACGTATGTCGCAAGAAACAACACTCAAACGCGACAAATGTACCTATACCGAGAAAAACAACAATAGTAGAACGAAAGCGCCTACATCGGTTTTGATCCATGATTTGACCTACCAATGAACTAATGCATGAATGCCTATTCAAGAAAATAAAATAAGTCAGTGCGGGAAATGTTTGAAGAAGCTGTCTGGCTTTGGCGAGAACCTTGGAAAAAGAGCGCACGACCGGGCACTGAAAGACCAGTTCTGAGGGACTCCAGCAATGTCTTGATGACTTGATCTCAACATGGTTGATAAACTGATCGATTAGCCATTACAGACAATTTTCGAAGTCATAGCGTGTTAGTACTATACAGAGCTTATATTTATTTACTGGTGCTTCAATAAGCTTTTATAAACAGTCCGTAACAAACAGCATAATTAGTAACTACTAAGTTTTAAAGTAACCTTCACTTCACAGATGGAAACAGATTATAAAACAAAAGAAATAGTATGGATAACATATGATTATGTAGTTATGTAATAAATTTACTGCACAAAATATACATAGTATAATATGAAGCATACAATAGATGCAAAGAGAAAGAAAAAACAGAAGAAATAGGACACTAAGAAGAACAGAAGAACCTATTTAGAAATAAGAGGTGTTCGAACGGGAACGGCCACTCAGCTGTTAAGAGGGGTGGTCGGACCACGGTACAGGAAAGAGGCCTTGAAAGGTCAACGGGGTGAGCGAAACATAGGAAGAAAGAAGAAGAGTAAAAATGAGTGAAAAAAGAGGAAAGGAAGAAGAAAAGAGAGCAGGAGTTGAAGATAAAATCGCGTTTTTCGATGTTCTACACACAGATGAATCAACAGCACCTACTGTTCTTAAAACATTATAAAAAGTACTAGTAACAAGTATATTGTTTAATAAATATACTAAAATTTTAATCTCGGAAGAGAAATAAACTCAGAAAGTATACGTATGAAATGTCATATTTTAGGCAGGTACATGCATGTTTTTGAAGGTTATTGTATCCAAAATGTAATTCGAGACTTATGCCAAATATCCACTTATTAGTCATGTTTGGCTCCGAAACTAATATATACCAGGTCACTTCTGTCAACATCGACTAAAGTATAATGCTAAATATGACAGAATCAGTACATTAAAGAATTATTTAGTCTAAACATTTGCTAATTTCGAGTTAACTTGTTATAAATTCTATATAACTACAGATACTTTAAATGTTTAAAAGTTTTGTGCTAACGAGGAATAAGCATCGAAAGAGATCAAAATATTATGAGGGAAAATAGATACAATTTTATTGCTTGATAGAAACCTAAATATCATGCATAACAGTATAAAATTATGTGGAGAAATATGATTATATGGCGTCGTAAATGTCATAGTGGCTTTTGCTATTCACAGATGACTCACAAACATACACCGGCTGGCCAATTTGGGGATCGGGCATAAAAGGATTGTGCCAGTTCTCAGAAATCGCCTTTCGCGCGTCATTTTAAAACAGAATCGATATTTCGGAGGTTATCGATAGTTTTACTTAGTCAACGCAATACCACGCTTTTTCATCCGCACTTAAATTCAGGAATTGATACTCTCATTTGAGTTTAAGTTTTGGTACAATCGATGCTGTAAGCATCTACTGATTTTTTTACAGCCATTATTATAGTACTCAATACTTTTAAGCGTGAAATAATTTTTTGTGATATATACAGGGTGGTTCAAGAAAAGAACGATTTCAAAAGTTTAATAACTTTCTTCGTACTCGACAAAAACTGTCGCATAAAAGCGCTGCT
>JAJAVP010000379.1:38345-59173 GCA_020740425.3 Heterorhabditis indica
CAGCAGCGCTTTTATGCGACAGTTTTTGTCGAGTACGAAGAAAGTTATTAAACTTTTGAAATCGTTCTTTTCTTGAACCACCCTGTAGTTGCATGCCCCAATGTTTTGCCATATCAATCAAGAGAACATTTACATCTCTATTGAAATTCATATCTGACAATTATGCTAAGACCTTTGTTATTATGAGAATCCAAAAATATATTACTGGATTTTTCCCCATATTTTAGGTGAAGTCATTGATTAAATAAAAAATAAGTAAATTACGCACTGAAGGTCAAGTCGATTCCCTATATGAGCAAAAAAGGATGATGATGGACAGTACGATTAGGCGAAGTCCAAGGACTTTTAACTACAGGAAGGTCGAACATGTAGCTAACAAACAAAAAACAGCTGATAACAACTGATGTTTTGTCTTACGTTTATGCAACTTTAGTTTTTTTTTTAAATATGTTAAGTTGTAACTACATATATATTTAGTAGTCGAACAATATTCTAACATTAGTAAAGCTTTTATCAAGCAGTGCTAATCATTGGGTTTTCAATAAGTGAAATACGCGAAACGCCAGTTTGGCGGATGCTGCTAGGTCGATTCAAACGCTTTGATCGAATTATAAGGCTAGTTAGGGTCCGAACTAGTTCCTATCACATCGTGAGAAGGTATTTGAAAGAGGGCGTATGGTGTAGTAGTAGAGCGTAAGTTATGGAGGCTAGGTAAACATGCCCTCTTTTAATCAAACAAGCTCCCAATAAAATAATTTTGCCATCGCTCGATTTGGAATAGAACTGATTATTGTGTATCTCATAAATTAAATGCCTTTTAACCTTTGCCACCAAAAATGGCATCTACTCTTGAAACTGAGTTTCTTCATAGAAGAATTATCTCATATTAAAAAATTGTTCGTATTCTCTTGAGCTCGATGTTTTACCAGTGGAATGTTGATAAGAGGACTTGGTGTACATAAATAAAAGTAATTTGATTGCTATGCGTTTTGAAAACAGAATATGAAATAAATATGGCACACTGAAGGAATAGGCTTATGTCGAAAATAGATCATATATAGAAAAACAAGCTCGTATGAGTAACTGGATTTATCACTGCCAAGTATGGCTTTGATTCGTCTTGATTTGTACTAACGTCATGAATCAATAGAACAGAAAGCTAGCTGGAAAATTCAAACCCTATTTCTAGATCATAAAAGTTTACAAGAATAAAGAATTGTATGGAACAGTTGGAAAATGAACATAAATTAAAATCTATATGTGAAAATGGAAATATGGAAAAGAAACATCAAGTTTAGCTTCATTAAGGTACGTGGAAATACGCTGAGTCAACGGAATAGTGGAACCAATTCAAGTACCTAAAAACTTATTTCGTTCGAAAAAAATAATTGATGAGTTTAAAATTATAATTAATACTGATTGATATGGAAGGATAATTAGAAACAGACTTCTAAACCATTCACTCGTGTACATCACAAGCGAAATATGATCCAAAGTTTCAACACTACTGTAAACAAAGCCAGCAGTCATGCTTTATTGTATTTACGATAGGAGGAAAGTCGTAGAACCACTGGAAATACCAAGAGAAAATATTCATTAAACCCATAGACGTCACTAGTCAAAGACGGAAGTTGAGTGATTGAAAGAGAAAAAAACTTACATTATGTTTTTCATCCGATTAACATGATTATTTTGGTAGGCAAACATGTTATCGGAAGATGCCAAAATATTTATAATAGTTAAAAACGAAACACAAAGCGAGCGATACAAACAATAAGTGACTATTTCCTGCTGGGTAATTTTACGCTCCTTATGTTCTCTGCCTCAGAATTCAATAATTCATGCACAGAGAGAGTGATCTAATTATAACGAAATTACGATGCCGTTTGTCTTGAAAAATAGGGCGTCTATTTAAATATGCATGTATTCTCAAATGTCATGCTTGTAGTTGATTCACTCTTAATAGTCATAGAACTGAGCACTCCAATCCATTACTGTTGAGTTCAACAGCTATGAATAATTGTTTAAACAGGAAAATTAGTACTTGAACTGAAATAGTTTTTCTTTCTTTTAGCCATTATTAAATATTGCATGGTATCAAAATGCATTAGATGAGAAGCAGGAAGATCAGTTACTACGTCATATGCTTATTTTTATAGTTATAGATTTATTGAAGTAAAATACTCTACAAACAATGAATCGCTACTAAATGATAAATTTGTCAATTAAAAGCAAGCTACATGCTAAGCAGACAGAAAGGGGGTGCAGCGGCTACCGAATTGTGAAAGCGAAGAACCGGATGTACGATCTGGATGAACAGGGTATGTGCTGCTATTTCAGTGTGACTGGTCATGTGATGGGCAAAGGTCGACTGTAGATCAAAACAGGCGATACACAAAAAATAATCCAACATTTTCATGAGTTATTATCAAACATACTTGATATAATTAATTCGGATTAAAATTAATCAATTTTTGAAAAGTCAACTAGTTCAAAGACCCTACTTTAGTTTATATATTTGATCGTAATAGTAAAAGTACATAACAATTTGGAATAACTGCATATCAAGTACCATTTACCTTTGTTACCTTTATTAAGTGTCCTTACGTTGGTTGAAGAAACGTACAAATATTAACGTAAATATAAGAAGCAAAACAGGAATAATAGCAGGACTGAAAATCTGGATAAAAGTATCAATAAGAAGTATTTATAATACTTGGTATGCATTCCTTTACTTTCCATATAGAACAAAATATGAAGTACGAATATTAATTTTTGACTTGAACTATTTAGTCATAACACTAATTTTGCACGCTTCCACAGCCTGGAACGATGTGGGAGGTCATCCCGTAATAGTAATCACGATATTCGGTAACTGGAGCATAATTTCGAACAACATAAGCAAGGTCGTTCCCAATTGATAAGAAAACAGTGGTAAGTAATTCCACGAAAACCTTTAATATGGTTCCTTACAGCACTCGCCCGAAATCTACCGATAACCCATTGCATGAAAATATTGCAGTCCAAGTTCGAGCCAGTTCCAACTGTTATTATTTTTAAGTGCTTAAGATAAAAACTAGTGCCCGTGGCTTTTCATCTCACATTTAACTATTGTAAATTGTTGGAATTTGACCAAATAAACCACAGCTTTCGACCACATCCTGTAAACGATAAGGGTCGTATGACATAAATCATTGTGTTTTGATATTGTCTTTCAAAACATTACAGCAGCACTGCGCACATACAATGCTTTATGTAAACTATGTTTGAAGTGCAGGGAAAATTTAAAAAAAAAATCTCTAATGATTATGGGCATAATTAACAGCAAAATTTAAATTGAAAATCTGGGATAAAAAAAACTAATTAGCTTTTGACAATATTCAAAGACAAGACAAGTAACTGAAAATAATTAATAGACTGAATAGCCAAAAGTGAAAACATAGCAGGAATATTAAAAGACGTTTAACGGAATCTTAAACAGGATAAACACTAATGCATTAATATACATTAAATATTAAACACAATCATGACAACAATACTTCCAATAATGGGCATTCATGATGGAAAAGGAAGTCAATACAGAGAAATATACCAATTTTTGAGTCCAGATTGAATTAATTTTACCCTAATTATTAATAGATGGATTTTTTACACCTGTGGAAATGGACCACAATCACCATCTCATTTTAACGAAATGTCAATCTATTTGCCTTGTTCTGATCATTCTAATATTTCGCCCATGATATACTGGCATCATTTTTAGAATGAAGTAATAAAAGAACGAATATATACCTTAAAAAAATATAATCAACATTATTTGCTATTCACAGCGGGGTGCAGAACTGAGCAGCTGAGGAAAATCCGGCAAACCACACAGCACACTCGTCTGCGCCCTCCAATTCATAACACTTTCTTTGTAAACTATTCTCTTTATTACCTATTTCCTACGCACACTCTCTCGTCTTTAGCACCATCTGTTGTCTGCATGTCTAATCCACTCTTTGCGTCTATACGCATTTTTCTGTCGATATATAACTAGACTCTTCTTATTAGGAAAGGAAACTCCAAATTCCTATAGATGATCTTATAATGATTGCAATTATCATATCACTGCGAATTTAGAAGTTTGATATGCTGTTATATAATAAAACACTTTAAAATAGTCAACTGTCAAAACATTTATCATCAAAGTTATAGTAATTAACATTACTAGCTAAATTAAGAGCAACTATTTTCAATAAACTTGTTCTCTGAGATGGTAGTTTTGTTGCATTACAGGATATTATATTTTAATGTTTTCTTAAATAGCACCAATACATTAAAAGGAGCTAATCAGTAACTATGTTAATATGACGATCCAAATTTTGTCCTCGAAAACTATATACTTGAATTTGCGCTAATCATGAAGAATTATCTAGAAATAAAATCAAAAGCTGTCACTCATAAAGTTTAATAAATAAATATGGTTACAAGAGCAAATTTATATAATTCGTTTCATTTCGTTAAAACAATTACCATTGCTTAACATCAAAATATAAAAGGTAGTTGTTATATAGATATGCACTAATAGGGAATTTAATTGGTCTCAATAATGTATTAAATCTGGACAAAATCTTACAAATCACCACAAGAATTAGTTCGGGATTAAATAATTTTCTCGGTTATGAAATATAAATAAATATTCCATCTTGTTTTGAATCACCAACAGAATCTAACTAGCTATCTGTTGCCAATTTTCTTCCTTCATGCAACTTACAGAGAATTTTTTCCTTCTGCCGTTGAAGCTAAAACAACTGAAGTATGGAACAAGAAACTTCGGAAAATTGTTGATAAATCCATATAATCTAGAAAAGATATGGAATCAATAACATCATTAATCTTAGTTTTATTTGTTCTAAGTTACCAGCATCATATGCATGCTTCAAAGTTTTAAAACTTTTTAGAACATTTGTTCCACAATTGTGAAATTAATGTTTGTTTCGTAATAATAGTGACTATGCAAACATAAGTATTAACACTGAAAAGAACTTGGAAGAAAAACTACTGCCATCTACTTCTTAGCTGTTTATAACGAAATATTATTTCATAACCGAGGAAACAAATACTAGAAAATGCTTTAACAATACTAACTCGCTTTGTCTTCTTAACAGCTCGCTGAAGTTTCCATTGCAGAACTATAGCAACAATAAAAAGAGGTGTCACGAATCCTAGTATATATTGTAAACATAGTTTCGGATTATTTATGGCGGAAGAAATAATGTCAATAACCTGTTTAATTATCCAGGTCATGATCCAGCGTATGATCGCCTTCAATCAATGAATAAAAAAGTTAAAAGAATTATTATTGTGGAATTATGGAGTCCATAAGTTAAGCGTAGTAGATGAGGTCAAAACCAAAATTTTTTACACTAGTAATCTCGTTAAATATTTATTAGATAAAAAATGTATCAATATAAGAAAACTGTAAGTATGGAACCCGCTAAAATGACTAAACGATATATTTAACAATATGCTGATGGACAACAAAAGAGCCAATGTCACAATACAGCTAGAAAACACTACCAATGCAGAAAGATAGAGCGGTGATTTTTGATTACATAAAATTATTCGATAACCTAAAACACCGCTTCAAAAGGGATTATATGTAGAAACCAAACAAAGCCCATGAGGCAATATGCCTATTTGCATGTATTTTTTAAAAATAAGAAAAATCTAATTTTCTCTATTGTTTAATTTATATTGAGGTTGGCCACAGAACGGTACAATTAAAATTAAGGCAAGAATTTAACACGATACCTACAAAATAAATGGTACTGAAGTTACTTAGTTAGAATCTAGCAAGGAGGTTGGGTTGGGCATCTGGATAGATTTCGTCCAATGAGGAACCGCTTGAATCAAAGGTGGACAAGATATTCCTTGAAAACAGTGTTAAACTAAGTACCTAATTCTAACGGTAATAAAAAAGACCCAAAAGGTTTAAATCTTAGATTAATTACACAAAATACGAAACATTGAGACCATATTCTTCGTATCCTTGTAAAGATACAATTTAACAAACTTACAAAAATGAATAGACTTATGAATTTAGTACTTACTTCGGCTCTGGTTCAAAATTCTTAATGGAGATCTCAAAAACCGATGACATAATCTGACGTCCAAGAGAACCATAGTAGGCAATACGTCGATTAGTAGCAATAAATGTTCTCCAGAAAAGAAAATGAAGACATTGTATCCAGAAAGACCTATAACAATGAGAAGGATAATTTTAAAAAAATGAAAATCTGGAAGTTTATACTACGAAAATTACGCCTTTATAACATTACTTAACAATAAATAGAAAGTAAGATCAACAAAGAATAATATAATAAACATTTTGCACGGAATAAAGAATGGATGAAACATAATTGGGAAAGTAATATACAGAACATTAAAACAAGAGTAAAATAATTTGTCGCTTGCAACAATTATTAATATCATAAATAATAACTAACCTTTTCCCTGCCAATGTCCAGGAAAATCCACGGAAAAATTTAAACGTTGAATATGCATCCAATAAAATTTCTAGACATTCCCACGCGGAAAGTCGAATGGGAGGCCGGCACCACTGTGTAATGGGTTTCAACATCCATGACTTTTCGTAAATGTGTCTTAATTTACATTCATAAAAACTTAGCAATTAGTAGAAATATATAATGCTCAACTAGACTTTTGAAAATGGTAATCTAATAACGGTCAAAATGATAAATATGAAAGTTAATCTGTGTGAGTCACAAGTATACAGCAATGACTATTTAAAATGTTACTAACCTACATGTTTGACACTGCACTTGTTGGTGAGCAGGTGCCTTCTTTATCCATTGATCAAAACATTTCAAATGTACCCACTAAAAATATTTCAAGAAAATGCATGACAAAATAATACCGAACATCTACCACTTATAAAATACATTTTAATCACTCATACCTGTAATGAACCACTACATCTACATGGGCGTAGCCATTTGTCTCCTTGATCATCATCACCATAGCAAAACTTACAAACCTTCTCGTCACCGATTACAGATAATGCACTAATGATTATACCCATTACGTCGTTATCTTATAACTGTAATATATAAAAGAAGCATAAGTGGTAGCACAAAATGTTAATAGCTGTTTTTGATGGTGTATCACAATACTCAAAAATAAATAAAATGAACTGTAAATCCTGTAAAAAAAAGGTTGTAATATTAATGTCTCACGTTAAAAGAGGAAGTTAAATAGAACACAATTTTACAAAACTGTACACCTATATAAACCACTTACAATATGTGAGAGAACTGTAAGCAGTAACATAAATTCCGTATTTCCTATATCAGCAAAGGATTTCGCATAATTTTGAAGGCTTAGGTTATATGCTTAATATGCTCGTATTTACACACCCTAAAATATGCCTTAATTATCATAATGTAAACACGGTTAAGCAGTTTGAACATTGGATTAGAAATAATATTTAAATAAATAAAAGTACTATATAGATGAGTTGGAATATATCTATTTGCAAATAAAGGAAGCTAAATATAAATTCATTCTAATTTGAGTAAGTTCCAAATGATACAAAATACAAGTTATTATGTCTTACGCTCTGATATAGCAAGTATTTGCAATTCATGAATTCATATTTTACTTCCTTACTACCCAATAATGCAAAACTCGACTGCCCTAATACATAACTAATCAAAATATGACTTGTGATCTTCCTCGGATTGATTTAAATAATAATACTTATTTCTCACCAACATGTGTTAGATACCACAATAACTCCTACAACTCAAATAACCGGCACTTAACACTATAAAAAATTGCATGCCATCACCTATCATGCTGGCCTTTAGCCAATTCTTTTGTTCGTTTCGAGACAATTTTTGGCATTGCTTCCTTTATCCTAAATTTCCAGTATTGATTTTTCCACACTATAATAAAAAGTGTAGCGGGTACTGTGGCATGCGTAATTGTTTTCTCAAATAGGGTTTATAATCATAATACATAACTTCACTGGAATTTATTTTGTATTAAAAATGTTTATTCCTATAATACAATTCCGACTACTTACACATTAGTTATATTACAACAAACATCACCTTAAGTTCTTTGGGTTATTTATCCCACTGATGTTGAATTTAATAATCTAGTTTATGCGTATGACTAGAACAGTTTCATAATTAAATGTGTTCATTACTGAAGTAAAGACGATTTCAAAGGATAAAGTGTTTTATTGTCTGATTAATTTTGTTTATTATTCAGTTTGTAAAGCACTAATTATGTGTTCGATTTCATAGCTTATTTGTTCAACATTTAAAAAATCGCAAGTGCTTTTTCGTTCATCAATTTGCAATTTCATTTAGAAGTGTTTTTACTACTTTTTCGAATATTTTTTAATGTTTACAGTTTCTCAAACTTAGAGTATGTCAAATACTATACCCAGGGGGAAAGGAAGAGGGAAGCCAATCATTCAAGGTATGTGTAAGTATTAATGTCCTGGATTTAGCCTATTCAACTATACTGTTATTTAGAAGGCAATGCTTTGAACGTTGGCGGACCCCATTCAAATGGAGCGCCTATGGGCGCTATAGCTCAACAGCAACCTCCTTATGTTACTCCAAGTGTACCTATGCATATACCACCTCCAGGTCCCGATTATAATTCGGGACCACACTACGTGTTGGTATTTGGTTGTATTCGTTTCTCAATTTTGAAAATAACTTGACATATGGTTTTATTCCCTTGCTATCACTCAATTTAAAGAAGTGCATTTATTACATCGATCATAGTTATAGAATACCAAATCTACCTCCAAATCCCACGGTTATTGGTCCCGCGGGCACTCAGGTCACTCAGAATATGTCTGCAGGACAAACTCACCCCCAATATCTCCTTAAAATTGGTTAGTTGTTAAATTAGATGTAGCTAAGATTATTTTACTTAAATACTATTAATAAGTCTTTTTGGCATTACAATTCTCGAGTCGTTTGTTTGTAATTTGTAATGCTGTCTAGTAGTTTAGTTTCCAACTATTTGTCGAGATTCTTGCTCTACGATTGTAGATCAAAAATATTTTTCTTTATTGATTGGTTGAACACTGGAAATGCAACTCATGTTTTCAGCTGCAAACAAAATTTTATATTGATTTTTTTCTGTAGTCAAAAGTAATTTAGCAGGAATAATCTTTATAGGAGCAGCGCCTCACCAAACTCAACAGCCACATACCTTCCGTCCACCCAATAACGCTTATTATACACAGCAACCATATCAGTAGTGAGTTTTTTTCTAAACAAATGTTTCATTTTTGTAAGCGTTGGTATATTATCATATTAGTACTGGATTATTACTGATATATGATATGATTATTTTCAAGACATTTTTAAGCGCTCAAACACCATTTCCGTATCAACAGCAGTATCAGTACGGTGCTGATTCGGATCCTTTTATGCAGCATCCACAACCAATGTTTCAAAATCAAATTATGATGGCTCAATCAATGAGTCAAGTAAGAGTTAGATATTATCGTAATTTTAGATTTTAGTCTCGAATTAGTATGTTCAGATGCATCAGTCTTCCCAGCCGCCACCCCAACCACGGAAGAAAAATGTACTGACTATTCAGGATCCTAATTCAGGGGAAGTCATTAATAAGCAAGAAGCTACTTCTGATCCAAAGAATGATGAGAAAACAGGTTAAAATGAAAACATGTGATATTTCCTTAGTGCTAGGTTTATGATTCTACCTCTTGTTATCAGCTACTCAATTTTTAGTAGTTTCTGCTACGGAGGAAAATGTACATACAGAAGAAGCAGCATATGTTACAACTGTTCGCAAACAATTTGCTCAACAGATTCAAGAACAAATGGGCGGCACTCATAGAAAATCAGTTTCAGAATCTTCAGCAGTTTCAAATATGGATACTGCAGGTATAATAATTTCATCTGCTACGAAAGCTACTTGTTATTTTATTGAGACACTTATTTTTTACAGCAAGTACTGAAACCATTGAATCGACAGCGCGATCAGATGTTCCTACAGTGAATAAATGTGCAGTAGATGAAGTACCAGCTAAAGAAGAATTAAAAGAGGAAAATCCTGTAAAGGAAACTGTTAATTCTGTCTCAACAAAAGAAACTACTGCAATTGTAGAAGTTACTCCAGTAAAGCAGACATTAACTGATGAAGCTCTTGTTGAAAGTGATGAAGTATGTTTTTAATTGGTTTTTTGAAATTTTTGTTTATTTCGAAACTATATAAGGCAAAAACTATATGTCATCAAGTGTAGTTATTTTGCGAAGATAGTAGTCATATATTATCTTCAATATATATCTATAGTCACCACTGCACCCTCTTCCTGCCAGTGTTCAGCCGGAAATGAGTCCTTCATCTGCATCAGAACCAATTGAGGAGGAATCAGCTGCTGATGTTGATATGTACGTATTTTATAATACAATCTTTTGGTCATTATGAGTATTTAAACAACAAATCTTTAAAGAATCATAATATAGTAGCCTTTATTGTTTAAAAACCTGTTTTGAGAACGCGGCATACAACACGCAATTGATTAAACTTCGCTTTCGCACTACATAGAATATCATAGTTGCTCCTACTAACTAACGATAATTATGTTATTTTAATGTGGATATTCAATCTTATTAAAACGTATGTCACTTTTAATACTTAGCTAAAAATCTCAAATTATACACATTCTCACAGCCATATATGTATATATGTTTCAGTGTATCAGTTGAACCAGCTGAAAGTTCCGTCGAAAAAAGTGATTTGGAAACAGAGGTAGTTGGGGAGGAATTTCCAGTTGATACTGATCTTCCTGAAGCATCTTATCCAGATGCTGAAGAAGAAGAACGACGTAAAGCTGAAGTTAGTTTGGATTTAAAAATACTGAATGATTGATAGTTGGAAGTGAATTTATATCTTGTGCATATTAATATTCCCCATCACCTTATTACAGACCAGATATTCGAGATACTTAGATTCAAAGTTTTAAAAATAATGTTTGTATGTTTTTTAGGAAGAAGCTGAGCGTAAGCGTGTACGAGAAGCTGAGCTAGATGCTTTACTTGCATCGTTTTTATCAAAACCCGAGGAAATCGATAGTACAGCATTGTCTTATGGTCGGGCTTTCCTATACTGTGTTAGAGATATTGAGAAGGTAAAAACAACTTGAATATTAAAATGTTGAGGGAAGATTTGCATGATCTTGATATATTCTTATTCAAGGAATTTAAAAGAACTGCATGCCCTCTCACGAATGATGCACTAGTACAGTTGGGGATAGATCTCAGTTCTATGCCGAAAAGTGGTGATGGTAAAATAAGGCCACACAGCTTTATTCCTTCCTGGCTAAATTCTACTCGGCCGTCTGGCAGCCGTCCTGCTAAACCGGTATGATTTTATCTTGAGGTCCATTTTCTAAGATATTAGGTCGATGCAAAAAGAATAACGGCTTTTAACCATAAACTTTCAAAAAGTATGTCAATTTAGAATGAAATTTGTTGATCGAAATAAAAATCACTGGACTTCACACGTTTTTCCCAACAAGAAACAAGTTTGTTTATTCCTGCGAGATAGAATTCTGTAGTCCTGGAGACAACGAATTCATCGAAATCGTTTTGAACACCTATCGTAGGAAGTACTCTAGATGCTTGAATAAGTGATAATCGATCGGTGAGAGGTCTGAAGAATAGTGGCAGAGTCTCATAACCCAGTTCACCTAATTTTTTAAAGTTATTTGTGAGATGTGTGCTCGAGCGGTGTCATGAAGAAGAAGAATTGATCCTTTTCGATTGACTAGCGCTGGGCGTGAACATTCTAGATTTTGGTGCATTATGTTGATTTCCTGACAATATCTTTCTGCTGTCACTAGGATTTAAGAAACTGTAGTGAATGACGCCACTCGCCAAGCACTACAAAATGACCAGTCTTTTTTCATAAAGCTTCGGTTTTTCGGTGCTTCTCCTCGCTTTATCCACTGATGGACGTTTCTGATTATTGTACGAAATTATCACATGCAGCAAGACGATCCAGAAAGGGATAATTTTTGTTACGCAAGAGAAGCGTAGAGCAGATTTCGTTTGGCCGATTTGTTTGGTGTTCATTCAGCTCATGCGGCATCCCCTTGTCCAGCTTCTTTGTTTTTTCAATTAGGCGTAAATGTCGGACGACTGTTGATTGATTAACTTTGAGTTCTTCTGCCATCTCTTGAGTTGTTTTACGTGGGTCCTCTTCAAGAATGGCCCTCAGTTAGTTCTCGCTGATAGCTGAGAAACGACCACAATCCGTTTTATCTTCAAGCTCTCATTTCCACCACGAAATTTTTGGAACCAATGTTGAGTCGTATGTTCCGTGACGGTCCCATGGCCAAATATCTGGTTGATATTGCAAGTAGTTTCCGCTGTTTTATGTCCCATTTTGAAGTCATAGAATAAAATTAGGCGAATTTGCTTCTTTTCCATGATAACAAGCGGTTGTATTCAACAACACGAAACAATGAAGACAACAAACATACGAAAAATCAGTAGTACTATTTTCACTATTTACAAATATGCATCACATGACCTTAATAAAAGACAAAGATCACTAGAAAAACAGTGCCAAATTTAAAATCCTGAAAACCGCAGTTGTTTTTGCACCAACCTAATTTACTCATACAATGGATTAATGGTTTCAAAAATTATTCAGTACGGTGGTCGCTATTCTCAACATAATGAGTCCCGTGGAACAGGAACAGGTCGTGGTGGTAGTCATAAGAAATTCCCTCCATCAGCTCGACCATCGATTGAAAGAAATATAGAACGGGTGATTCCGTTACATAAATCGGAAAATGCGTGGAAAGCTGAAAAAATTCGCCCCGAAGATATGGATAAAGAAGAGGCCCGTGTTAAGGTTAGAAATATAATGTTATTATTTTAATGCTTAGTATAATATGTATACCTGATTTAACAGCAGTATAGTTGCCAGTTTATATTTTTAAGATATTTTTATAAACAATTTTCAGCAATTACTTAAAAACGTTCGTTCATTGATGAACAAGATAACACCAACTACGAAAGATGATCTTATCAAAGAATTCTTGTCTTTTAATGTTTCATCAACTCCAGACCAGCTTGCTTCGGTAAGGTTATGAACACACTGTTTATTCTAATGGTCTAATAAAGTTTTAAGCGTATTCTCTGCAGATTATTGATATTATTTTCGACAAAGCTGTTGAAGAGCCGAAGTTTTGCCCTCTCTACTCTGAAGTCTGTAAGAAACAGGTAAGCTCTATTGGATTCCGGCACTATATTCGTCAAAATGCGAGGAGATAGTCGATGTTAGTGATTTGTCCAATGGTTACGTTTCAGTTATTGTTTGCAGTTGTGGGCTAACGTAGTTTTAAAAGTCGCATTTATTATTGGGTTACGCTTTACCCAATAAAACCTATGTCTATGCATGGAACATTTATTCAATTTCAGGTAGAGAATGAGTTAAAAGAAAATCAGAAACTTTCAAGATTCCGTAACGCATTATTGAATAGAGCTCAACAAACGTTTGTTAGTAAGACTCAAGAAGAGGAACGAGAAAATAAAGTAAGCTGCTCTGTTGTTTCCTATTGAATTTTAATAATATTTATTTATTTGGTCGCTTAAGGTAAGAATAATGGAAGAAGAAGAAGACCCCAAGAAGAAACAACAACTTAAAATTGATCTACAAGAAGCTGATAATAGATTTAGACGACGAAAATTTGGAAATATTACGTAAGTTTTTTATTTAAATTAACACTATTCTTACTCTCAATTTTATCTTCAGTTTTATCGGTCAATTGTTCCGCCAGAGTCTTCTCTCCACCAAGATAGTACAGTGGTGTTTGTATGAGCTAATGAGGCATTCTCATCCTACAGACAATGGTGTTATTCCAGATCCACCATATGATGAAGTTGGTTAACTATATTTTGTCGTTGTAGCTGGAGAGATAATAAACACTTTTAGGAGTCACTTCAATGTGCGGTACAACTAATAGAAACTCTTGGGAAACAGCTTGAACCATATGCACAATACTTAGATCAAACTATGAATCATCTTCAAAATATTGCTCCTAAATGTAGTAATAAAATCAGGTGTGAATTGATAAATCGTCGTTATTAATGTTGTAGAATTATCGATATTAAGTTAATCTTTTAGATTCATGATCCTTAATGTTGTTGAGCTTCGGAAAAATAATTGGGTACAACGAAAAACTGCTGAACAAGGACCGAAAAAAATAGCCGAAATTCATAATGAAATTAAGCAGGAACAACTAGAAAACCAGCAACAACGAGAGAGTGTAGGTGTCGTTAAATCTAATAGAGATCATGATTGATAACTTCACGATATCCTATTTAGTATGAGAGGAAACATGGTTTACGTACTGGCAGCTCGTCACTTAGGGGACGAGGACCTCCTGTACAACGCAATTCTCTGGATAGTCGTTTTGGTGGAGGAAGTCAAGGCAAAAGCGAACGTGATAGAAGGGCAGCGGCTGCTGCTTCAGCTAAGCTTGCCACTTCTACCGTTCAACCAAAGAACGTCAGTTTATCTAAGGTATGTGTCATATAACTATTTACACATAATTTAACATTTATATCCTTTAAATGAATTTTATAATTTTAGCCTGAGAGTAAATGGAACATTTATAGTAGACGTTAGTTTATCTTTGGTTTTTTTTTTAGATGGACTCAAACCTGGGAGGAAAAAAATCGAATTGGCGTCAAGGTTCTGGCGGAGGTGGGAATACAACACCAGACGCAGGGCCAGCTAAGCCAAATCCTTGGAATAAAGGTGCAGGTTCAGGTCGTGATAACAGTGATATAAGAAAGGTTTGTATCAAATAGTATATGTGCAGTAGATATTATTTATTTATTTATTTTAATATCATTATTTAGTCTTCCATGGATGAAAAACAGGCTGCTTTAACAGCTGCTAAAAATATAGGTGCTGGACAGTTATCTGCTCAGAGAAGTTCATCTCAGGTTAGCGCTCAATTATTTGAAGAATTTCCAATGTGGTTTAATTCCACTTATTTGCTTTAAGTTAATTAATTGTAGGATCTATGAATTGGTTTTGATTATTTTCAGATGAAAAATAATAAATTTTCCAGACTTCTATTTTCTCTCAGGAGTCAGAAGCTGAGGATTTAAGGGAGAAATGCGAAGCAAATTATAGTAAAATAATGAATATGGTGGATAGTGATTTGAAAGAATACGACGCTGGAGATTTGAGTATACAAGATGTTAGTTAACTCCTTGAAATATTACTCTTATACTTAAGCTTTTAATTACACTTTTAGTTCGCGGTAGATCTTTTTGAGGCAACAACCAAAGAAAAGTACGGAAAACCTCTGGTTTCCGAGGTTTTTCGTCGGATAATGCAGGCCAGTGTTGAAAAGGTACTATTCTAATATATAGCGATGGATTTTAGCTGTAAGAAACCAGATTCCAATAAATACAGGTTAGCAAGCGCCTTCTTCCAAAATTAGGACATGTATTGTGTTTCGCACTCCAAAGAGAAGAATCAAAGGTTGAGGCGCTTCAAGGGTGAGTCGAGAAATGTTTTTTATAAAGTATTTTACACACAGAAGTACCATATTTGTTCATTTCAGTATTGCTAAATACTGCCAGTTTGCTGTTGATACAGAAACATGGATTGATTTCCCTGAAGCTTGGAACAATCTTTCTGAGGTATGCTAATACTTGCAAGTATTTACAGTCAACATTTGCTGTATTTTCCAATTATCACAGAAATTTTCAGGTACTTATAAATGCTATTCAATGTGAATTAAAATTGTTCGAAGGTAAGCGACCCTCTATTAATGATTTCTCTGAAGCATTCGTGGAAGCCTCTAAAGATGACAGGGAAAACAAACCCTATCAATTACTGGTTACCGTACTTAGGCGAATGGTCAGTATCTTGACAATTTTATATTTATTAATGCTTTGTAGCCGATACTTTTTTATGCAGTTTTTTGTACTCCAGAAAGTACGTTATACTAAATTATGACTGCAACAATTTTAAGAGCGAAATCAATGTGAAGCTTGATCCACATGACCATGCTACTATGTCTTCAATGGTTTTCGGCGAACTATCATTTTTGGATCGATTGGATCGAGTCAAATTAGATTCTGCACTTAAGGCGTGCCGGCCTGATGTGCCTGATACTGAGTCGCTCTACGCCCTGCTCAATCATTAGACGGGCTCATGCATTTATGGTGTTATAGTTTCTGAAGTGTGATCATTCGTAATTATAATTAATGAGGTGCACCATACTTGTGTGTGGTAAATAATTAGGCTGTTGGTTGCCTTTTGAAGTTTTTAAAATTCATTATATATTCAATTATTGTTTCGCCTACTTAGCTCATTTTACTATTTTTTGGGGAAGTGGGATGATTTATTTTACTAAATTTGCGCTCTGTAGGCTGTCTTTTGCATCACTTCCCCACTTATTTCTTCTCATAGTTAGTGATTGCTAAGATGTATTGTGAATACTTCTAGAGCATCTAGAGTTCTATTTATTTTTGGAATATTTGTATGACTGCCCGGTTCTCTTCCGGAATCGTCTTTTCTAATTGACCCGTTCGACAGGCCATGCTAGCTCGTTCGGAAAGTGGTTACTAGTTCGAGGAATTTCAGATACTGTTGTTGTTAACTAGGTATGCAATTGTTTCTGTAGTGTTTTACTCTTCATGGTCCTTTTCTGATGGGTCGTTTCTTCGTTGTTTTCTTTCGTAGCGAGGCCTCGAAGGTTACGACATAGTCGTGATCTATTTTCCTAATTATAAGTATGAATTCGCCTTTCATTCTCTCACGAGAAGAGCGGGCGTCTATACTCTATTCGATTTGTTGTTAATAAATTGTCGTGTTCGTAGCCACATTATTGTGTTACATTTAATTAAGATAATTTTTACTTAAATAGAAGTATAAAAATCCGGCACTAATTGTTCAATTGTATTTATTGTCATTTCTATACATGATATTGTGAGTAGTGTATTGACGTTAGAATCAAACAGCTCTTCTTTGCTTCAGGGTATTTCCTTCGGGGTCTTATGTGGGTTCATAAACCTTATTGAATTTTTGTGTAAAAGTGAATTCAAATTGAATGTGAAGCAATTGTTTTGCAACTGATATATACCCAAAACGCTGCTGGTAAGTGCAAGTGTTTTGCATTTGAGCAGTGTAGTTTTTTTCTATTTCGTTATAGTTTACTTGGCCAGTTATATTGTTGTTCTACCGCTAGCTATTTTATAGTTCAGTTTTATTAAGGAAGTATAATTTCATCAAAAGTATCAGATTTGTCATGCTATTATGACACTATTTAATAATATAATAATTACCAATTATTTTAATTAGCTATCATCTGCGTATGATGAATAAAATACCGCAAAGGGAAGGGTATCTGGAAGTCATTACTATAAGCTAAAAATAGAATTGGGCTAAAAGCTGCACCTTGGGTTACTCCAGGAGGCAAGGAGAAAGGCCCTGATTTAGTACGATTCGTGAGGACTACTTATGATCTGTCATAGACTATCATTTAATATTATTAGGTTTCAATGCTATAGTCACTTACGTTTGATATAAACTGAATTAATCAAGTATAACAAACAAACTCATCCAACATGTTATTTTTATTTCGTATTTATATTTACTAATTTTTAGTAAAAGGTAATTATAATAATGTTTTACGTATTATTTAAAAAAATATAAATATGGGAAGAATATTTCATGCTGATATGGGTGCAAACGTTGTCGGACCCATAAAGTACATTTTACAGATAAGATTAGTATGAATGTGCTGTGTCATATGGTCGCTATCTAGATTTCACTATCTAACATTTTCATGTTGTTTCAAATATTACATAATTAAAACAATGAATTTTAATTAAATGCTATAATGAAATATTTGTGCATCTTTGTTAAGTATTCACTTATATAACTTTTGTGTTCTACTCTATTATTGATACTGTCTAAGAAGAGATGTGACCCTTCTTTTTGCAAGTATTTGCTTGAGGAAGAATGACTCTGGGTTTGTCTTATATAATAACCATAGTAATTTATAATATGATTATGACTGCCAATCCAGATAGTACCACAAATAAAATTATGGTTAACATCTCTCATACTAGCTAGGACGTACAAATTTATGCTACGCATTGATTCATGTTAATCCACATCCAAGTTTATTTTGAAGGACTTGGTATGTGAAAATTAATCGATTTGCAATGTACTATAGCACTTTCAGCCGTTATTTAGTTTAGATAGTTTTAATGTTCAAAGTTGGAATCATAGGAGGGTCAGGGTTAGAAGACCCACAAATATTGCAGTGTGCAAGAGATGTTGAGGTAACTACGCCATATGGGAAGCCAAGTGACAAATTAGTGGAAGGTTGGTAAAATAGATTTTTTTGTGTTATCAGTTTTGGAATTCATTTCAAAACAAACATTTGCATTATCAAGAGAATTCAGTCGGGTGAATATGAACGGCTAAGAAAGTGAAAGGTTTGGATATTTACAGGTACCATAAATGGAGTTCAATGTATTGTATTAGCACGGCATGGTCGGAACCACGATATTATGCCAAGCAAAGTCAACTATCGAGCAAACATGTGGGCTATGCATCAGCTTGGCAAGTTCTACTTTATCTTCTACTGCTCCATTGTATAGTTTATTTGACATCGCAAATAATTCCTTAGGGTCAAAATGATAAAGAATTTTGATTAAAAGTAATATGATTATTTCTCGTTAGAGTTTGTCCTTATTTCAGGTGCCACTGTTATAATTGCATCTACTGCATGTGGGTCACTTCAGGAGAATGTAAAACCTGGAGAACTGGTTTTTCCTGACTCAGTATTTGATCGGTAAATTTTGGAAATCTATTAATAAACCGACTTTAAGTTTAACCAAGCTTAGTAATTAATTAATGTTTAATACCATTTAAAAAATTCACTTGAAATTAATTAAACAAAATGATGCAAGATTCTTATGAAATAATATTAGTACGAATGCCCGCAGTAATACATTTTTTGATGGAACATACGAAGCTGTACCTGGAGTGTGTCATATTCAGATGCATCCAACTTACAATGAGAAATTGAGACAGGTAATATGATTATGTGTTTTACGTAAATTTCAAACATTTTTTGAAAAATGCTTGTTTTGTTAAAAAATTTTGTAGTTTATATATTTTAATATGTTTGTTTAATACAGGTTTTAATATCAGTTGCAAGTGAGATGGAAATTCCGTTCCACGATGGTGGCTTTAGTGTTTGCATCGAAGGCCCTAGATTTTCAACAAAGGCTGAAAGTCAAATTTTCCGTTCCTGGGGAGCTAGTCTGGTTAATATGACAATGATGCCAGAGGTTGGTTTTCAATATTAATAGTATTGCCACTTGGTATGAGAATAGAGATATCAGCTTTTCCGAGTTAATAAGTGTAATCACAAAATATCTCTATATCATTCTCTGTTTATTAATTTATATAATATAAGTTTTCTTAGTGTGCGTTGGCGAAGGAACTTGGTATTCCTTACGCTACAGCTGCTTTAGTTACAGATTATGATTGTTGGAAAGACGATGATCATGTATGTGTTTTATCTTTTTTATTTTGTCTTGTTTATACTTTCTTAAATATTTTATTACAATATATTATGCATAGATTGGTTTATGCTTAATGTCACACACACCGTTTAGAATATTTTTATACTTTATATTTATGCAATAAGAAGTATCTCGCAGGTATCTATGGAACTAGTTATGATGACATTTAAAGAAAATGCGGAAAAAGCAAAGAAACTTTTCATTGGGACTGTTAGTAAAATAGCTCAATTGGACTGGCAAGAAGAGATTGGACGTTTAAAGGTGGGAGAGAGGAATGGGGAACTGAGCTTAATACAAATCTCTAATAGTTATGTCTTTTAAGGCTGCTGCTAGAAATGCAGTAATGGTACCTCCGAATATCATCATCCCTCACTTGTTATGAGCACTAATGCTAATAGTTCCGCTTAGTGATTATTTTTGTTTTTATTATTTATTGTTTTAAACTTTATATTATATTAGGTGTATGCAAGGGTTTTACCTGTTTTTTTCAGTACTAGTATAATTATTCAAAAAAAATAAATTTCCGACATTTTATCTATTTGTAGTGTTAGCCTTGTAGTTTTTGAAAAGTCATATGTTGCGCTTTAATGATAAATAAAACCTCACAAGACAGTAACAAACACAATGAGCCACCAAAAACTGCATATTCGCCACTGTATTCTCTAGGAGTTCCAAAAAAGGAAAAGTGCTGCTGAAGCATGCGAATCCATTCGCTCTATTCTTGGTGAAGATGTTGTTTTCCACAACACTTGCAGAACGTCGAATACTGGTGCTTTGAAATCATTGCTGGATGAAAATCCGTCGCTAACAAAAGGAACTCGCGGAAAAGCTGAGAGTTGGTCGAGCAACAATTTCGAGACGATTCCATGGGATGGAAAAGATTTTGAAATTCGGAAAGTGGGTACCACGTGAACTCTCCAATAATAGCATTGTCCGCCGTCTCAAAACATGCATTTCGTTGCTTGCCAGACAACTTAAAAAGGATTTTTTGTGGAAAATTGTTACTGACGACGAAAAATGGATCAGGCACGACAATCCTAAGCGCACACATTCGTGGGTAGATCTCGCCAGTCATCAACGGCAAAACCAAACATCCGTGTCAAGGAAATTCTTTTGTGCTTCTGGTGGGATATGAGGGGCGTGCTGTTCTACGAGCTCCTCCAACCGGGTGAAACGGCTACT
>JAJAVP010000380.1:0-36574 GCA_020740425.3 Heterorhabditis indica
AGAGCATAGCTATTGAGCTATACCAATGATTTTCAATGCAATCTTAGGCAATTCTTGCTTATTCGAGATAATTCCACTTCGAATTTTCCGAAATCTGACAACGTGTAGACACGAGATCGATCACCGGCAATTCTCTGAAACTTCCAGCTGTTAACTGAAAAAAACTCCTTTGACAAATTAATCGAAGCAAGTAAATGTTCCCACATCTAGTTCGTCTCTGTTTATGGCTTGGTTGTTCTCATCAATGGCAACAGCAAACACCAATACGCCCATTTTGCGCAACGCTTCCGCGCCTAAATCTTTCATGTCCACCTTCTCGGAAATGTACACATCACTTTGTGCTCACATGGTTTTCACAGTCACTGCGAAAGATTTATTCACTTTTCCTTCTATAGAAAAACCTAATTATTTTCTCTATAAGCCTATAAAGACAACAGGCTAAAGCGAGAGTAGGATCTGTTTTCTTACCGAATTCAGGATTTTCTCCACTGAAGCCATCCGTAAATACGATTGCTATCTGTTTTGCTCTTTTAGGTCGTGCCCCAGGACCCTAGAATTTCGTAGATTACCACATCGCCGTCTTAATTCAAGCAAGTGGCTACCTGGAATACATCGACTGCTTTCATTAGTGCCTCGTTTGTGTACGTGGTGCCACTCATGAATGATATAGCGGTGATGGCCTTCTTCAATTCGATTTTATTCGTAAACTCACTGAAAATGTCATATTTCTGCTTTTAAGCATTAGTCTGAGAAAAGTTGTGATTAACTAACGTGAAGTCAAAGAGCACTCGTGACTTTCCTTTTCCAGCGTATTTTATAGCGGCAACCTAGAATCAGTCCGTAATATTTCTAGAATATTCCTAAATTCACTACTAAATTATAATCAAGTTAATAAAATCAAAATTAAGAACCTGCGTATTTTCTTGCCCTAAGTTGATATTTTCAATAATTCTATTCGCAGTCTGTAGCTGTTTTGCGAATCTAGTTGTCACTGATCCCGATGCATCAAAGATGAGAGCCAAATCAAACAGACATGTAGAGCCTTTAATTTTAAAATATTCTTCATTACTATTTAAATTATCCGAAATATCTATTTTTAAATATTAGCATATATTTTAAACCCTTTATATTTAGTTGAAAAGAAACTTATAGCTCAGATTTCTAAATATTATGAATTTTATATTTTTACTCTTTCATTGCGACTTTAATTTGTTCTAAATTTTGGGATGTTTCCGAATATTAAACTTTGGTATAGATAAAGTTACAATTCAACGGAACGAAACGTATTTTGGTGGCAGTAACAACCAACTAGGTAACTGTGATTCAATATTTCGCTTTAGGTCTTGGACATCGTTTGAACCTGATACTGTTGGTGCACGGTTCGCTGAAAGTTCAACTTCTTTTAGACTTTCTCTTATTTATCAGATAGTAAAATTCATGTTTAAATATTATTTACTGTGGTTGGAAGATAACCCCATTTACATATTCTTATAACTACTAATGCCCATATCAGAGGTGACCGTGTTTCCCCTTATTTTAGAAGTATTAACTAATTAACTACGGCGAAGATTATCACTTAGTTCATAAAATAATTTATTAATTACCTTTCCTGCCTGATTCTACGCCAATTTTCGATTCATCATAAGTAGTCTCTCCTAAAAAAATGTTGAGGTCCTAGAGACCTTTTATGGAATTTCGAATTTTCCATTGTTTATCTTGGGATTAAATTTAATTGTTAACTTGCTAATAGTGTTCCTACCATTGCCAGAGCCATCTCCACTTTCCTCAGCACTTGATTTTCTATTATCGTTAAGATGTTGATCACCATAAGATGTGAAATGAGGATTGGGAATCAGATGTCTGCCTTTGCTATCCGTTGCTGTTTTCACGAAATGAACAGTCGCTGTCTCAGTCTAATATGAATGATATCAACTGAGATTGAATTTGATTATCCGAAATCACATTTTGTAGATATATATTTGCAACTTATATGTCTAAGAAAGTAATATTTTTTGGAAGAAATCATCATCTTGATTAACATTAAATTATGTCTAAATGAAATATATGCAATTTCAATCCCATACCTGCTGTTCTATTGATCATTTACAGCTGTAAAATTACAAAAAATTTATAAATTCATATTTTTTTTCTAGCATTCCAAAGAATACTAAATTATTCTATAGATAATTAATGTCTTCTGAGAGTCACTACATAATAGATAATTTAGATAAGTCCATAAAAATACTGAAGTTAACTACTTAGTTTAGTGGAATATTTTATTCACATTTAATCTCAAGAAAAACCAAAACTAATCTGTTCAAGTTCACCTCAGATGTATGTTTAGGTTCTCCTTCGCACTGTTTAATTAATTTTACTAATTTCGCATAGGAAGATGGACCATGAAGAACTCTGTCCCGTGAACCAGCAATTAATTCTAGCTCTTTTCTGTAATTAAATGATATTTGAGCTTTTAAATGACTAGAACATAAAAGATAGACTAAATAAGTTATTCGATTTTCCAAAGTTATCATAATATGCTGCTCTTTATATTTACAAATACGAGCACATTGTTTTGGCATCTCTCTATTTCTTATGCTAAGAACCTGTTTCGTAGCATGTCATTATGATACAGTGTATTGTAACGCATAAAAATTCATGTGCGAAAATTTGAACGATCAAATGGTGGAGAGTTGGGATCAACAGTTTTTGAAAAGTTATCGTTCTAATGATAAGCATCCCTTTATATTTGCTTTAAAAGTAAATTAGCTACAACAGAACATCTTACTGTACAAAGACATCTCCGATAGTCACAGAAAATATGCGTACATTTGGTAAACTCTGTATATGTTTCGCTGCTCCTTCCACGATGTCAAAACTGGAAAAAAGCTATATAAATAAAATTCTAATTTGTGATGCTGCTGTATTTCTATTACACGAACCATATCTGTAAAATCAGTACTGGATGAGACACCCAATTTGCCTTATATAGTTGAAATTGAAAAGCACATTTACAAAATTGTAGAAACCATACCTGAAACCATCAGTGATGATGACAATATTTGTTTTCACGCTAGACCTTCTCGCCTCAAGTGATTTTTCTGCAAATGTCAGTGCTGCTCCAGTAGCAGTAACACCAGAAAGAAATGGTAACCCTAAGAATATTAGTGAAATTTTAGCGTATAACTCATGACTTTTGATATGAAGAATCAATTTTTGAAGTAAATATCTTTCATATAACATACGTTTAATAGCCTTCATTAATTGTGCAGGGTCATTTATTGATCCAAGTTTTATCTTTTCTTTATGCATACTTCTACTACTATAAAGAATTACACCAACTCGATCGCCCCTCTCTGAAATCGTAAGTCCTTCCAGCACCTAAATGTTTTGTAAATAAAAGTACCAAATAAAAGAAAGATGAAGTAAAAAAGATACTCAGAAAATATAGATAAGATAACCTTCATGATGTACTCCAAATGCTGTTCAAATATTGCTTTCACAGAACTTGTCGAGTCAACTATGAAGAGAACATCGACTGGACATGCTGAATTGGTTTAACTGTTAAATACATTAATATAATTAGAACCAATAATTATTATTTTTCGAAAAGCTTATCAGTTATAATTCTTACCATGTTTTCAGTTGTTTTCAACAGTATAATGTTGGAACAGCTAAAACAGTCAGAAATAGAATCAGACCTCATAGTTGAGTACTTTGGTAAAAGATTGTTATCATCAATTATCACTCAACTTTAAATGGTGCAAAACCTGAATATTCCGAAGAAAGCCTTACCGATTCCACTTTCATGGGCAAGGCTGTCAAGTGTAGACATCACATCATTTAAATCATTGGCCGAACTACCGTATGCAGGCCCTTCAAGGGACTCCTGTAAATTAATATTTACAGGAAACTAGTAATAAGATGTATAATAGATAAAATTCATAAGTAATGAAAAGTGAATAATACCAGACTTAGAGGTAAGTTTGAGAAACGGAAAAGCAGACCTATCAATTAGAAATATCAAGAAGTACAAAATACTTGAAATCGAGAACTGGCAAGATTGAGAGGAACATGTAATAGCTGTTTATTCTTATAAAACTGAAATTTTAGTTTCACTATAAATTCTATTCCCCATACTTTTTTTCATACATTTAAACAGCAGATGAGAATAAATAAATATACCGATACATAACCGAGCATATAACTGTGATTAGAATACTAATACCAAATTCAAAAATTATACAGAGCAAATAATTCTGACTTCTGTAGGAGTAGGAGCAGCGGGCTTCGGTAAACCAGGAACATGATGCGATTTTGACAATGAAGGAATTGTAGTACTTTCTAGTGGAGGTTCATATGCTGGCGGTGCTCCAATGGGAAGAACTTGTGGCTGGTCGAAATCATATTGACCAGTAGCCTAGAAAAGTGCTCCATATGAATAATCGTCGCTTTTACTTAAAATAGAATGAAGTTAGTATGTTTAGCAGAAAGAACAGGTTAGCATTTAACTAAACACGTCCACTAGTAGGCAATACATATACATACAAAATAAATTGGAGTTCTTAGTAAATTACTAAATTCATTGAATAAACACTGCTTAGTTGTGTTATAAATCACCCACCAGATTTACAGCGGATAACAAGAGAAGCACAATAACGACTGTCATTTCTGTAAATATTATCAACTAGGTAAGAACCAAAAGACCTTGAGAAATAACGACAACAATATAAATAGTATAAAGACCAATAATCGCTGAAATGACTAGCCAGATTCCTGGAGCAACATAATCTCTCAACTTATGCATTGATGGAAGCTCCAATTTACCAGAAAAACTTCCAAAAAAGGAAGTGGGAAAGTCGTACTTAAACCGAATCACTGAGTACACTATTAGAAGTCGTAATATAATAAATTATGTATGCTAAAAGGTGATTGATAAAACAAAATCAAACGAGGGAAGCACAAGTTTCTATACCATTCCCTACGAGCAAGATTGATTACAACTGTCAGAAAGACTGTAATATAAAAGAATGTTAAGCAGTATACGTCTATGCGGCAATTGTACTTCCCCAGCTGATTTGGAATAGTCAGCGATCAATCAAGATTGCCAAATATTTAACTGTCAATAATTTAGGGTAAGCAGTAATTCTAAACATTAATAGTAAGCCTAATACATCGAAAATTTTGAAACGAATTATTCTAAGACTCTAAAATTGAACAAACAGCCTTTATATATGCTACTATTTTTCATACAAAACTTAGCCATCAGATAGGCAACCGGAAACGACAATCAAAAACCAATACGTTAGCACAAGACCCGTTCTCCTAATAATTTGCAAATAATATCACAATAAAACGAGAATTAGATACTAACGGAACCTTTTTTAATATAATAGTAATGAAAAATTTTGGTGGAGATCCCATTTTCCATCAATTGTGAAAATTATTCCGCCACATAATTCTAGACGAAAAAAACGTAGTTTCACTCATCATAAATAATTATCTTAGCTACACCTTCTAAAAAGTTCAAACCTAAAATCACTAGTTATATCTTTACTAATTCTTATATCTCGCGTTAGTAGTTATCACCTAGAAGACGATCTGTCGGTAGCAATAAAATAATTTCTCTGAAAAACCCCACGGTTTCGCACTCGGCCAGTTATTCAGGATGCCCAACACTAGTCACGCACTCCTTGACCATCCACACTATGAACAGAAAAACGCCGATATAATATGTATAAGAGTAGAATGATAGTCTCACATATTTATGATTTCAAATGATTCTATGAATAAAATCTGAGTTTGGGTTAATGCTCATATCAATGTTAAAGACTAGTCTTTAGAAAAATACTATTAATTCTTTCTAATTCTATAAAACAAACACTAAAAAAATACACTTGGTGCTAAAAAAATTGAGTTGAAACAAGTGAGATCTTTTAAGATATACATTTGATAAAACTAAACTCTTTTCATATATAAGAATGTACTAAAATAAGTATAAAGGATCTAATATAAATTCTAAATAAACGGTTGTGTTAGTAAAATAAAAATTAGCTTAGTGGTTTTAGAAGATCTTCCTAAGCCTAAATATAATAACAATTTTCCAAAACCCATCCGTAACTAAATAACCACATCCGTCCAAAAATAAATAATTACAATGATGTGATCTTAACATTCTTTCAATAATAATGGTCAAAGGATTCAATTTATAATCTGGATAGGTGAAACACTAAAGAAAGACAGAGAAGAAAGTAAAGTATGTAAAAACTAAGAAATCTAATAAGCTAGTGGAATATTTCCAAACCTAATCAAATTCAAAAGTTAGAATTGGTCGCTTCGGACGGTCGTTGAGAAAATCTGTAAATAATGTAGTAGTAGTTGCATAAATAGCAACTTTGACGCAAAATTATATTAGTTTCTTGAAAACAACAAAGCTAAATCTAGCACTTAAGTTTGAATTACTCACAGAAAATAGATGGTATTTGATAGGGAAGTAAAGGCGGATTTTTTCCTAAGCAGTTTTTACAAAATAAATCAACCACTGTTGGAATTATATAACACAAATTATGACTTATTCCATTGAGAATTAGAAGGGGTTGAAAGTAATTCAAAAAGATTTACAAGAGACTTTTTCTTAGAAGGAAAACCTTTTGAGCATCAAGAAGCAGCTTTTTGTTGATGGACTATTTAGTCGGAACAAAAATAACTGCGGTTTTCTAGTTACCTTTACCTTTTGTCAGGACCGTATGAGGCATCACTGCAAACAATGAAATTGGTACTACTGATGTTTTCATTGTTTCGTGTTGTTGAATACAACCATTTAAATTAACCATAGAAAACAAGCAAATTCCGGCGATTTTATTGTATGAGTTCAAAATTGGAAATAAAGCAACGGAAACTGCTCGCAGTATCGGCTAAGTATCTGGCCATGAAACTGTCACCGAACGTACAGCTTAACATTGGTTCCAAAAACTTGATGTAAATGACCTTGAGGGTGTTGGACGTCTTTCAGCAATTGACGACGATCAGTGGAGAACCACTATTGAAGCGGCCCATGTTGAACTAGACAGAAGACAGATGAATTCAATTTTAATCATTCAACAATCGTCCGATATTTAAAGCTATTTAGAAAAACAAAGAAGCTGAAGTAGGTGTCGCATGAGCTGAACGAGCATCAAACAAATCGCCGATACGAAATCTGCTCTACCCTTCTCTTGTGTGATAAAAATCTCTTTCTGGATCGACTTGTTTCATGTGATGAGAAGTGGATTCTGTACAATAATCGAAAACATTTCTCACAATGGCTAGACCAAAGAGAAACACCAAAACAGTTTTCCAAACCGAAACTTCATGAAAAAATTCTATGGTTACTATGTGGTTGTCGGCAAGTGGCTTCATTCATTACAGCTTCTTAAATCCTGATGAAACAATAACAGCAGAAAGATACTTTTAGGAAATCGACAAAATGCATGAAGTAAACTAGAACTTTTACGTCCTAGTTAATCGAAGAGTATCAATTCTTCTTCATGATAACGCTCGACCATACGTCTTACAAGTAACTTTAAAAAATTATATGAACTGGATTATGATACTCTGCATCATCTACCTATTCTCCAGACCTAACACCGACCGATTATCACTTATTCCGGCATCTCGACAACTTCCTACGAGAAAAGATGTTCAAGGATCAAACAGCAGCTCAAAAGGCTTTCAATGGATTCGCTGTGTCCAGAACTCCAGAATTCTATCTCACAGGAATTAACAACCTTGTTTCTTATCGAGAAAAGTGCGAAGACCGATAGCACTTATTCTGATTAGTAAATTTCATTCTAAACTGAAACATACCTTTTAAAATTTGATGGTTAAAAATCAGTTATTTTTGCCCCAACCTAATACATTACTATATATAAAAAATAGCGCTCAAAATAGTTCACCTCCTACATAAAATCAACTTCTATAGAAATATATCGAAGAGGTAGCAGTAAAGCAACCTCAATAGTTAACGGTGATTAACGCCAAATTACACTAGTGATAGATGAATCAATATCATTCGACAACTTTCTTTAGTGATGAGCATCAAGGTATGTGTGAATTATATAAATAAATGAATAAAAAGCCAAACCTTGTAATATGCTAGTCCAAGGCAGTGTAACATAGGTAAGATAAGCATTAAGAGGCGTACATTCAGCTCTTTTTTTCTCTCGCAACCAGTGCCATGCCTGTCCGAATCCACGCACAGACCATAAACGTGTTAGAACACCTTCGTCTAACTCTATAAATTTGCAACTAACCTCTGCCTGTAAACCAAAGTCACAGGATTGGAAACGAAAACAAAGGTAATTGAAATGTAGAGGATTTTCATAACTTAACAAAATAAATTTATATTGCATTGATTTCAATATATGAATGAAATAGTTACCATCATCAATATTAGTTCCCTCGACCTCCGGGTATTTGCTGGAAGTGTCAGCTTCACTTAGCCATCTTCGGCCGCGAGAACTCTGCGATCCTGAAGGAGTGGTAGCTGGTCTAGCAAATAATTTCGGTCCGACCAGGTTTGTCTCTGACAGTCGGCGCTTATTTAAAGAATGTTCAACCTGAATTTAAAAGATTAATAGTAAAGAAATAGAGAAATTCAGCAAGTGAAATAGGATATAAAGTGATATAATAGTAGAATAAGTTCTACATAAGTCATTGCTTAAAATTTGTTCCCAAAAAGAATGCAGAAAACACGTTTCTTAAGGAACTTGACATGAAGAGGGGAAATAGTAAGTTTAGTTGGATGGGAATATGCTTTAAAGGAACAATAGGGTAAATTGAAAAAAAGTCTTATAATTATATTTAATCTTTCTCTCAATAAACATCTTAAAAATTCGCTTGTTTTTCACGACAGTATCAAAAAACCATCAGTGTAAATATTTTATAAAACTGGATGTTGAGAGAGCCCTAACAAGATCACAATATTAGTGTAATATTTAGCAGAATAACATTAAAATATTAAAGAATATATTTTAAACGTACAAAAAGGTGAGAAAATTAATTCTAGTGAAAACATACTCCGGAAAGTTCCGAGAAATCTATAGGATTTTCAGTGAGGGGCGTCTCATAACCACAATTTGCCATACGAGCTACAGCCATTTCTGCATATCCCTACAAAAAAATCATGAAATTATTTAGGAATATAGTAAGAACCACTTAAGTGCATACTTTTCCCTGAGGTCCTCTCATTCTAACAAATTCTTGTCTCCTCTCTCCTTGTTTCATTAGCTTTTGAGCCCAATGCCATGTTGAAGAAGCCTGGTAATAACATTTACTTTTCACTGGAACAAACTTTGAGTAAGACCAGATAATAATGTATAATAACCTTTGTATCATAAACTTGCTTAAGTATTTCATATCGAATTGAACCAAGAAATACAACAGCTTCCCTTGTTTTTTGACGATCACGAGCGACTAGTTCTACGCATACACATTCCCCATCACGCACTACCACATCACTAAAAACCTGAAATTAAAGTAAATAAAAGAATATAAAAGACTATTCATTTAATTTTCAGTCATAATCAAAGAGGCTTTTCACATACTTCATCAAATCCATCGATAGCGAAATACAATTTGGGGTAGGTAATTTCCTCACTTTCCCCTTTACTATCCATGCGTCGGCGACTTGGAGATGGGTAAACCTTAATATTAACCTTGAGCATAAATCTAATTTTGTGCACATTAAAGATTAAGTACATACTTTTTGACAATTTTTCCGAATTATTTGCAGATTCAGGGGACTCGTCTTTGTACATACGGCACATGTAACGAAAAAGTCTAGCTGGAAATCTATTTTAAAAATCTATCCCCATAAAAGTTTAGTACAACAAATCCTACTCAATATAAGATTAGTTATCATCCAAAATTTAAGCTTCGTTACTGTTGAATGGAATGCAGAAATAAGTTAGCACTAAGTTTAAACAAAAACCTGACATGTAGCAAATAACCTGCTGGAGGATAACATTTAGGCAGACAGTTTCTTCCCAGTTATAACCTGGATCACAGGGAGTGGGTTGGTTTTTGCTTTGACGCCGACAGACTTGTAACAGATTTGCTTGCTGAATAATATTGAAATTACTCGACTATTTAAGACAAAAACCATTTACAATGATACATAATGATAACAGAATATAGGATAATAATCATTTACTTTAGCTGTAAAGAGTTTATATGAATTAGTTGTATTAATATACATTAATAATTACATACTCATAAAGAGTAAGAATGACAAATAACTCACGGTCTGGCCTATATAGAATGAAGAATTTATTCTTATGTGATGAACGTACCAAATCATATCATCTGAATGGGCTGCAACACAAATAACTAATTTGGTACCTCTCATATGATAAAGTATATTTGCTATGCCATATTATCTAACAGCAACCAAGAGAGTAGGCTAGAAACATCCTATCTAAGTCCGAAAAAAATGCATAATTCATAGGTATTAGTAGTTAAATGTATTTCGTCCTCCGAAACCAAGAAAAAAACAATCTACGTTGTTTTATTAGGCACTATATTTCATTAGTAAAGTATAAAACTGCCTATGTTAGTCCTTAATTTTACTGAAATTATTGAATTTACTGGATATAATGACATGGAGGCAATTAATTAAATTAATTACTAATATTATTTTTAAAATCGGAGTCATCTTGCTTGTTAGCTTGTTTATTGGACTTACTATGTCAACATATACATATTTATGACTATTGATAAATATTACTATTATTTTCACTACCTCTGTCTCCGACCGTGTAAAAGGAAAGGGTCAGGTGATCACATCAATCCTTTTATAAAGCCAACAGAAAATTCAAAGTTACAATGTTTCTAATGTTGTTTAAACTTAAAATTTCAAAAAATACCTTGACATTTAGGTGCCTGACAAAATGCTGTACCAAGTATGAACTCCATAAAGAGTTTAGCCCATTTTACTTCATTATTATTAACAATAGCATACTCTCCATCTGTAATAGGAATGATAATATATTTACGTAGTGAAAATAAAGGAAGAAAATTAATCCCATATAGCACGATTTTTCAAATTTATTTAAGGGTGAAATATATAAAGAGCAAAAACTTACCTTGTGAAGTTAACAATTTCCTTAGTGAAATAATTCTTTTTATTAGTTCTCCGACACATGTACATGTCTCAACTTTGTTATCAACACTATCTATAGGTATCATACCTGAATAGGCTACTTTATTCTTATTTTCATACTTTGTCTGCGGGATTATGCACTTATTTAAAAGCTAGCTACAACAAAAGAAGACTATTACTCAAAAACGAGTCATCTATGAATTTTGCAAATAAGTAATATTAATGAAGCCTACAGTGGTATAAATCAGATAATAATACCAAAAACTTCGTGATTACGCAACAAATAACTTCCTTACATGTTTTAAGTAGAAATGATAAATGAGTAATTAAGTGCTAAAATAAAACAAGCAATGCAAGGAGATAAAACATTGTACATATTGTCAGTTTGCAACTTTGAATAACTAACCTGAATTTGAAGTACTTGCTTCCAAATTACAATTTTTTGGTATGACTAAATCTCGAATTGAGGAATTCGAGAACATTGAAATCAGGAGCTAAGCTCTTTTATATCTATTTATTACAGCTAACATCTGAAAATAAGTGATAACAACTAATAACGTCCGACATGAAAATATCGTCTTTTCAAGTAGAAGCACTATAAAACAACAAACATTTCAAAAGATAATCACAACAAAATAAAAATCGTAATTCCGTTAGTTTTTGTTTCTAAATCAAACAAGTATTCCAATTTTGTTTTTCGGCCTAGACAACATTTTTATCTAACATCTTTGTTGCTAGGCAAACCATCATACATGGCGCTGAAAACAAATAGGTTACAATATACCATAAAGAAAGTTTCATACTGTACTTTAAGAAAAAATAATGGCATATGGAACATGTACTTCTCTGAAAATAATGATTCTCTAAAACACGTTACACCAAATTCCGGGCAACGCCATCCGTGCGCAGTTGCGTGCATAGTACGGGGAGCGCAGAGAAAGAAAGTCAACGATAATGGCATAGTTATTCACATAAGTAGAAAGAGAAAAGGCTTTTTGTTGACAGATTTATGATAATTTTATGTAAAATAATACTTGATAAAAAGAATGGTTTAGAGTTCTCACTGTGGTTATTTTCACAAGCATAGTGGAAACATTGAACATTCTATAAAAATTTATAACTTAAATTTTGTGGTTTTTATTAATAATCAAATTCTTTTAAAAAAATTAGCCCTTAAGTGTCAGTGGATATCATTTACATTTAATATTAAATAAGAATATCTAGAAATAGCATCTATTATTTTTCACACTTCAAGAAAAATTGCACTTTTCTTAAACTTTAAATTTTTCCCATAAAGTATAAATTATGCTCAGTATCACGATGAAGAAAGTGCTTAAAAGAAAATTGTTTGTAAATGAGCAACAAAAAATTGCCTCCCACTGTCTGAGAGAAGATTGTGAGAAAGTTGGCAAGAATATTTTAAAGCTTAACAATTTGAGATTTAAGTCACGAACTATTTTTAAAAAAGTACATTATTGAAGTGGTTATATAAGAATCAAATTTTAGTGGCCTTTTGTATTTTTAAAAGTAGGACTCATAATATATATTATAAGAAAAAGTTTGCTGTAGAGGTAAATTGATCACTACAGAACTACCTATCAACTATGTGCACAGAAGTGAAAATGAGTTAAGGTAGTTTTTAACTTATGAGCAATTTTTAGTGATAACGTTTTACGAAGATACTACGGCTTATTTCTCTTCAGGGTCCATCCTTCATAAATAATCACTAAATGATTAGGATTTTCAGTGTTAGAAAATAATATATTCAAACTTCAATTAGTTTTTTTTCTTGTTTTGGGGTAAATAAACGTCCTGATTGTGCCTATAGTTGATTAAATTTGACACAAATGTCGTTTTGTTCTTGATCTCTCTACCTATGGTCGCACGCATAACCGCACATCCTATTTGTTTGTTCAAAGCAGATTAGAACCTGGCAAGCCTTGAGATGTAGCGCTGTTATTGACATTGTATGCCAAACACAAAACCGTAATTGCAATCAATAGTTCAAATTGTCCTGTCAAACGTTTGAATATTTTAACTATGTACCATGTTTTACCAAAATTATTGAAATCATATAGTTGGCAATAATTCTATTGTACCATATTCACAAGATCAAAATTATACAGAATACTTCCTAAATCTAATGAGAAATTTTGTTTTTTAGTCAACTAACTAAACCAATCTCTTCATTGTTTTGTACATATTCGTTTTCTCTTTGAATAATTTAAAACAATAAAAGTCCTATATTCTTAACACCTGCATACTTGTAAAAATTCTCAGTTATTTGAAGCTATTCTCGATTAGTTTATGGAGCTAGATCAGAAAAAAAGGTTTTAGAATAGATCTTTTACAAGTTAAAACTATTTGACATGATCCTATTTTCTAATTACAATATCATAGCAAAGTATACCAGTGACAAAGTGTAGATTATCTCACTAGAGGAATAGGCGTAGCGTAATATAAAGAGATAAGAAATCACAAATCATTACCCTTAAAATGGGAAAATACTGTTGAAATCATAAGACAGTTGTGTTTAATGTGAGTTTCTGGGAAGCTCTTAGCCGCCTTCGTCCTTCAGTGTGAATCAGTTGTCAGACGCGTCGCGGCGTGTATCACAACGCCTCCCCTAGATAGCCCTTGTTTGCTCGATAAAAAGTATTGCTTGACTGTACGATGCGGCCAGCGCTCACCGTCTTGGCTCTCTGCCTGCTTGAGCCTCTTTTGGCTCAATATCAACGACCAAGGTTCGAAACACCATTGTTATCAATGCGTTGTAAAATTTTCATATTCTTTATATTCTAGGAAATCACTTAAAGTTTAATTTGGTAGTATTATTTATTTAAGTTCTTAACAATACCTCCTATTACATAACATTTCTCATTACCGAGTTGACATTATTTCTAGAATTGTATAAAAATAAAAGCGTGGTACTGTTGAATGAAAAATGAATGTAATATCTCTCAATTCGTTTGGATTTAGTTTGAAGTCGTAAGTATATCTTGTTTTAGATATCTTTCAAGTAGTGAAATACTATCCCCTTATTATAATTCTTTCGCCGTTGAAGGTTATATTCGCAGCATAATTAGCCCTTTTTAATGCAAATAGTAAAGTGTGAAATAGAAGATTGGATAATAGAAATTAGGACGCTATAAAATATAGTTTTTTTTAAATTTGACCTAAGCCTTAGCACAATAGATATTTAACAGAAGTGTTTCTTAATTCGCATGTTATACTTTGTGGCAATATATTTAAATTAAGTGTCTGGATGTAAGATTGTTATACAATTCCTTAGTTCCTTTAAGTGCAGAAAAACAAGAATTATTTACTGTAATTGTTTTAATATAGTTGTGAACATTACCAACAGTGAAACAATATCAAATTAGATTATTCATATCAATGAAAAATTACCATGTGCCCAGTTAAAGATTTGAGTAACATTTGGAGCAATATTATTATTTCATCTAGTGTATTTTGCTATGTTCACCTCCCATTAGATAATCCCTCATACTAGGTACAACCCACAGCAGCAATATCAGTCACCCGTACAAAATCAGTACAATGGCCAACAAGAACAGCAGTACAACCAACAAAGGCAACAACCATATATTCAGCAGAAGTACGTCTTAAATTTAGTTTTTCAATATTGAATGTGGAAATTTTATTTTATTTGTTAAAATACTTGATAATAATATGATTGCATTTCTCTGCTATTGGCATCGCTTATCAAACACATATTAAGGCTGAAATTATTGAACATTTTTAAAATTACGAATTAACTGAAAAAGGCACTTTTTATAGTTACGGTCAACAGCTACAACAATCAAATAATGGACATCCTTATTCAGTGGGTTTATTAGTATTATTTTATTTAAATATTACTTCCCACATTTAGTTAAGAATATCAATTAATATTATGTTTTTTTCTTCAGAAAATTGCACATAAGTATTTGTGTTAATATACATTTGTACCTACAAGTTTCAGAACATCCAGTTGCAATCTCAACGACCAGGTGGTGGCACTGTTGTCGTAAATACTCCTACTAAATTGGTGATTTTTTTAACTGCCTGAAAACCGAATTTGCAGATATCATTTTGAAGCCTAAGCCGTTTCAAATAGATGTCGTTTCTATAAGCTAATATTTTAAAAATGAGTTTAGTAACAACATTATAGATAAACATTCTTATAGGATGGAAAGAATCCGAAAGCCATTGATGGAGCACAAGTACAGATCCAGCTAATTTCATATCAAAATACTGATTTTTCACTCTCAAATACTACGACTTGTGCTTGCCCAACTACTAACTGTAGCTTCCTTCTACCCACTCAACAAAATTCATGCTATTTTGGTTTCGTCATAGTTATATCCTCAGCATCGTATGTTTCTATTTTTATTATTTCTCAAAAATATACGTGCTTAAAAATAGTTTTAAATTTATTTTAGTGTGTAAAATAGTTAGAATTCTCGTGAACCTAACATTCATATTACATTTTAAGTCAATTTATTTTAACTTTTCAAATTTTTTTAAGGGAAAATAGGGCTGGAAAATCGAGCTTCTATATTAGATAAATTCCGCTTTCTAATGCCTTTCGAATATTCAAACGGTTCTTATCACTGTTTATTGAATTACAGACCGGTTAATAATGAGGGGATGTACCACTGGCAAAAATATCACTTATAGATAGCGTCGGAAGAATATGTTCTCAAACGACTTAGTGCAAGCACATCAAATGTGTTACAGTGGTTAGCATCGTAGTCTAGCTTCATTTAATTGCATTAAGCTCTTTAATCAAATTGCTCTAGTTGACACCTCCAATTCATTCATAAGTATTGTACTCTGCAAAACCATTTATGGTGATGGATTAATCGTACTATTACCGACATCAGTATTGCAGTTCCCTAGTCGTGCTTTATAACTAGCCTGATAAGGTGACCGTGATTCATGTTAGGATAGAGGCACAGATAGGCAGAAAGGCAAACCAAGCAAAAGATGGATGAATCAATAGGATGTATCACCTGAGGGACCCTTGAATATGAGTCAAGCGACAGTGCCAAAAACTTGGACAAATATCATACATATATATATATATATATATATGTACAGCTCTAATAATAATAATAATAATAATAGAAATGTACTGCGATAGTAAATTATGCACTTGAGAGTTCTTAGCGTTTGTGAAACTTAGGCACTGGATAAAAACGTAAAAACATAATCATTTAATGTGAATTATTTTCAGTCAGTCCGTAAAGTACATTCAGTCTGATTTTAATATCTTTCAAGCTCCAGTCTTAAGTACTGGAAAATGGACTTCGTTGTATAGCTTTGCAATGAGCACAAAACCTGTTAGTTTATTTTAAAGGATATTACTGTTCATCACTGTATCGGTTCATGAAAATATAATGTATTCGTTCTATACGGTTAGCTACCCTGAGTTCCACCTTTTTATATACAACTCGCCAATAGCGACAGTAAATTTTATAACACTAGTTAAAATATTAATATATACTAGCTACTGAATTTTATATGAATATGATGTCAATCACATTATAAAATAACTCTTAGAAATGTTATTAAACAGTATTTTAAATTAAAAGTTTACTAGGTAGCCATTGACGTGTTTGTGCAACATCTTGGCATCGTCATTGATAAGCATACGTCGGCACTTCTATTCTTCAATTATTTAACTTTGGTAAAGCATAACCTTTTCACTTTGTATAAATTTTAAAAACGTTGTTTTTAAATCTTAATCTTATAGGTAGATTCATTTGTTGTGGACTTAATGAAGTACGATGTTAGCAAAAGCAGTGGACTACAACCACTTCCGGTGCTGTTTGGTCAGCAGCTAAAGACTCAGTATGCTATTTTTTAAATCTTTACTAGGTACTACTTAGGTAAAAATCATAAAATAACTATTTGCTTAAGATGTAATTACTTGATTTAAGGTTACATATGTCACTCAGTATTCAGTGCATAAATGGTATGGTAGGTGATGCGTGTGAACTTAATTGTGAAAATTTGCCAACAACAAATTCACCTACTCCTGTAATCTGCCAAAATAGTATAACCAACGAATACTTCAACTGCACATACAGTACTTACAGTTCTCAGGTAGGAATTAAACCACTGTAAAATTCCTTAATAAAAATAATTATCTACCCATATGTATACAAATTGTATTTGTCTGTTATCACTGAATAATTAAGGTAACTGGATGTATGCCTTGTTCCAGTGGGAGTAACAATGGCACTTGCATAGCACAACCAATAATCGAACAAAATATTGTGAGTTAGAACGAAGTTCGTAAAGATCTAATGGTTTGAACAAACAATGAAAAAATATATACGAAAATGAGTAATGTAAATATTCTAAAAATTGATTGGATTTCGGGTATAATTCTTGAATGAGCCAATATTCCCTACGGTTTTATAGCTTTAGTCATAAATCATTTAGTGTTTAATACCATCAAGAATGCGTATGGTGAGTTGATGTTTGGATTACGTTTTGATTTGTACTAATTTGAAAAACGGTGTTAAAAGACTATTTAAGCTTTTTTCTGCACTATCAAACCATTTCGCTTACTTCTTATATAGCATAGATTTTATTTTACACCAATTCTGTCAATGTCTTGTAATATCTATTGCTCTGTTCATGTAAACAGTATACGCAAAAACCATTATCCACCGTGTTAAAAGTGTTGCACAGTGTGGCTGTCAAAGTTATGAACGCAAATTATCTAAATACATAAAACATTAGCTACATTCGTCTGAGAAGAGCTCTTTTTAACAGATTAGTGACAGAACTGACTCTTTGAAAATGTACTTGCCACAGTATATACCTTCTATAGCCGGTTCGGATGTTATATTTACAAGTACTATTCCCAATTTCACCTTACCTTACACCAGTTGCGTTTTGGATAGTATAGAGATTGGAGATGTAGAGAAAGAATTTGGTTTAAACTAATTTCACTGCTGAACTTTAGATCTACTTTCCTCGCACTTCAGTGTAGTTTGTACTTTCATTGAAACATACTTTTAAATACTTTTATGTCGTACAATATATATTTATTATGGACTGATTATAAGTGTTAACTGTTCTTTACAGACCAAAAAACGTCAAATATTATCTTAAAATACATAGTATTGGCTTTTGTCAAAAATTGGCAATAGTATAGTTGTTTCCGAATAATAGCAATAATAAGTGTCTCATATGAAAAATAAATGTATAAATTTGAGAAGATTCCGATTACTATTTAAGTAATAGTCTGTTAAAAATAAAAACTTTGGATTGGTAATATAGCTATTGATTTTATAATAACTTATTTTTTATTGCATAACCTGTACCTTTAAAGGGCGTCTCTTCTGCTTTTCGTGTGTGGACAATTGTACTTGGATGTCTTTTGGGAATAGCTGTTCTTTTTATTCTTTGTCTTATTATCTCTTATATTATGTAAGTTACCAATGTTTAATATATATTAACTGTTTTACCACAAATAGTTATTTTTTCAGTATTAAGAACAGGGAAAATGATGATAGTGGTCCTATATTTAAAACAAGTCAATACGGCAAAGGAAAATCAACCAATCGGCCATTACTTGATGATGAGTGGAGAACACCACCTCGGAAGACCGTAACTGTGGAACAAGATAGATGTCAGGTCGGTTCAAATGTAATATTTAATGTAACATAAGGAGTAAGCTCTAACACGACAAAAATTTTCAATTATAGAAAAGACCCGTATTTTTTTGTGAAGCGTCTTGTTGTATAACAACTAGAATTATAGTATTAACTTAAATCTAATTTTATAAAATTCTCTATTAAACTAGACGTATACTTATAGTGAAGTCGCTTAGCGAGAGGTACACATTGCACAAAAATTTATTCAATTGTAAAAATAGCTTACAAAACTTATTTATTATCGTAACAAATAGAAAGAGAAAAATTGGAAAGTTTAGTATGCGCAAAATCGAAAACTCAATGCTGATTCCCGTTCTGTCTCTGTCTGTCTGTTTGTCTGTCTTTCCCTTTCTTTCTCTTTAGATTTACAAAATTTTTCACTTTGAGTGAAGTAGGCGAGAGAGAAAAAAACATTCGATTGCTCTCCTGTGCAATACGTGCTCCTCTAGTGTATGCGTTATGACATATAAATAGTTAATCATTTTATTTCTTATTCGGCCTGAGCAACATATTTCAGGATAATTATATTCGCGGTAGTCACACAACGATGTCAAGGCAGGAGCATCAAGTTTAAGGTGATCATAAACTCTCAGATTTAAATCAAAGTGTCATGTATTTTTTACACTATATATACATTATTTTGTTCGAATTGACTATTACATTACGAAACTTTGCTTATTATATTTTTGCTCATTTCATGCCTTTAAATTTCGCATCCTGTACTTAATTATATCTAAGTTAAAAATGTTTATTATTGAGTCACTAAATGTAATGGATACTAGTTATCACTCACGATAGTTCATTAAGAGTATAGCTTTCATGGTTTGTTGATCCCACAGAGTTATAAGATAGCTCCAGTCATTTTCATATAAGGTCTCTTACATGTTTATATGTGTAATAATGTTGTTGTTGATATAGATTGTTTTTGAACTGCTTTGAACACCAGACTCAGTTATTCTGTCCGATTTGATGACACTTAAACACTTTACATCACGATAAAGGTTTTGCATAATACTAGTAGTTTAGTTAATACATACTCTCGAATTAAGCAAGTACTAGTTAAACACTTGTGCATATATATGCAATATTTAGAGAGGCAACACTTGGGATGATCTATGAAAGAATTATTGTGAAGTGTGCCAACTTCCACCACATTTTATAATGAGGAAATAGTTTAAAAATAACTACGGAAAACAATACTCCTATAATAAATTACATACGTAAAAGTTATATTTATTAGTCATACTCTGACTAATTCACTTGCCTGCACTAGAGCCAACTGAGACACTGTTATCCAACAGCAAACATTTGAAAACATAAAATTTTTATCTCCTAAATATCTTAAATAATGCCCTGCTCTAAGTTTTCCTTAAAGACTACAAGAAAAAATCAATACGCATTTGCACATATTTCCCCATAGTTACATTTAAAATGCAACCAATTTTATCTATTTCTTTTATGTGAAATAGAAAGATGAGCTATTAAGAATTCATGCACCTAGACCACTTCACTACAAGGATTTCATGTTTTTCTTCACATTTTTACAATGATGGGAACCAAGTAGAGGTTTAATAGCAATAGTTTCCTATTAATAGACAAAAGATCTGAAGATGTCTCGTAACATATAATAATATCTAATACTGGAAAATACCAATTTAAATACAATAATCTTTATTACTTTGATAAGTGAATCTGTAACACGTCTTAATGCATCCTAAAGCATCGATAACACCCTATTTAACAATGCACAACACAATTACAGAGTTAACTCTCATGTAAATGAGATCGGAAGGTCACTTAATAACATCAAACTTGTAGAGATAGCAATGCTTAGTTATACATGAGCAATTCACACTGGTGCAGTTTTACTTTAAAATTTCATAAATATTGAATATTCCAGTAAAGAAGTTAGCATGAGATATATATGAAGCAGATTAGCAATGGTAAATAACGATTAAAGTTTAAAAAAAAGAGCAAATGTTTGAAAAAGGTTTAGTTGTGGTCCTTATCTTCCTCTTTAATTGGCAGAAGTTCACGCATTTCCTCTCCACCAACTGTAAACGTTTTGTGACCACCCGTAACTGTACGTTCATTTCTATCTAAAATACACCATGACCGTAATATGCTTTTTTCTTTATGCTTTTCATATACTTTAAGCCTATATATCATAGTTAATTAAAAATGACTTCGATTTTCAATTTTCTTCGATGTGCATGGACTACTCTCTTCATCCTCAATTGTAAATCTAAATGGAAGCGAACCGGGAGGACTTGCTCGCCGTGCTAAAATAATACAAAATAAATAATAAGTCGGTTTTACAGTTACGATTAGAAATTTATGACCTACTATGTATTTCAGCATATTAACCTCTCCAAGAAGACAACAGCAAAAGCGAAGTAATGGACAAAATAAAATAAGAACTAATAAAAAAAAAAATAAAAAGTATCGGATTTACGTGGATCTGTGGCGCGAGGAGCACTCAGCTGAGTATCATGTGGTTGCCGTACACTAGTTGACCTGATAGGAGAGAGCTGTAGGCTGTGGCGATTAGAATCTATGAAATATATTCAAAAACATGACAAGTTAATGACAATAAAATAAGATAGGTTCAGTTTGTTAATTACCTCGCAACGACTTGCTAAACTGACGAATACTCGTCGCTAGACTCTGCTTTTGTGCTTTTGAATAGGGAAATGTGATAAGATAACTTGCATCCGCAGCGTTATCCTAAATATATGCAAAGTCAATTGTATCTTTGTAGTAATATCCGCTATTGACTAGGGAATAAGTTTTTTTTAGAATATGAGATATAGGCCCGACATACGAAATCAGGTCGATCTAATGAGAGAGGTGTTGGTGAAGCAGGTACTGTATCCAAAAGATGTCGACTGTAGTAAGAACGACGCTATAATGACACATTAGTCCTTACTAACCTAAATTGGTCCAGTATTACAATTGTAACTACGAGGATATTCGTTATCTCTACCTTCCCTTTTGCTTGAGATCTTTGTTGTTCACTAGTCTCAAAGGCTTGTACAACAAGTCCCGTAACCGATGAATTTCGAGGGATCGAAGATGATGGTGCCTTTGTTGGCTGTGGAACCGAAATTGTAGGTCCGGAGGGTGGCATGAGATTACTAAACAATGGCAAAGTAGAGAAGATATCAGAAATCTAAATAATAATAGAAATTACTGTTATCACAGTAGAAACTATTTACGTTAAACCAACTTTTGATCAAATCCTGCGTGAAACAGCTCACTCTTTGATGTAGGAAGATGTAACTCACTAACTGAGGCATTTGTAGGGAAGCCTGAGAATGAGGAACCACCTGAAATGAAATAACCCTAAAAGTAACTTGAAAGAAATTAGTTATTAAATATAGAAAAAAAAGCATGCGAAACGAATAATTTTAAGTAGTGAAACAAAACTGCAGTTAGTGATTAGTACCACCTTCAGAATATGGAAATACAATCTTGGTAAATCACTAATAATACTTGTTTAAACACAGATTACATAGAGCTACTTTCTCACTTTAAGCCAGTTCGAGTGAATAATATTCTTTATCTAAAATGGCTTATTAAAGAAACAAGGTACTATTTACTGCAAGTATCTTACTAACCTTTCTTGACTGACATAGCATATTCAATCATTTCGATTTCCATATGCCTTTCAACAATCTCTGCAGTTCTAGGCCGGTAATAAGCTACGAGCTTAGGTTTTATAAATTTCTGATCAAAATCCATAGCCTTACGGTAGACCTAAACCATTGTCCACCATTAAAGAGAATAGTGAGATTATTATTATACAAGAAATACTGTTGAAGTAATATTTCCATACTTCAAATATTAACTAATCAAACTACTAAAACAAACTAACTAAATTATCTCCATGTAAGTCAGTTAGATTTTCAATAAAATCAATAAGGTGTTTGTTCATCTCATTGGCTAAGTAGTCGAATACACGCTTCTTCTTTTCCGTTTTTCCAAACATCTTGCTTCTTTTTACTTTCAGTGCATTCACAATGAATTTTATAGTTGTTCCCTGTAAGATTTCAAGCTAAATACTTAAAACAATATCACTTTCAATTAACGAGTCAGAGATATTGTATGAGCCACAATTTAAATCTTCGCAAAGCTGCCATGCCATACCCGTGTTCGGAATAAACGTAATCGGAGGATATGGCAAGGATTCAAAATCTATTTACAGAAAAAATAAGTAGTAATTTCTTATGGGATATATTTCTAGCTAGATTTCTATAGGATAATTAAGGCAACCTCTAAAATTCAGCTATATTGACATATACGAGCAACAAAAGAACCTATGTCTTATGATTTACAATTATTTTTTATTCTTATTACATAGTTTATGGGTTTTATCAATAAAGTTTCCTTATAATTTCCAGACTGCGAGATGCGAGACCAACGAACATTCTGTTGGAACCCAACGATGTAAATGCAGTCCATCTTAACTGCCAACACGCATACTTGTTGAAGATATATAATTCAATAAGGAACGTAATCACCTGAACACAAGTCGTGAACATTATGACAGCAAGCGTTGTTGTGACAAACATCCGTTTCGCCGGAATAAGGTTTTCATCTATAGACATAACGAGACCTAAAAATACTGATATTGATGAAATCACAATATATAGCTAAAATAAAATCTTAGGAAAACAGTATATAGGATGAATGATAACGTGCATTCTAACTTTTACTGAGATTATTTAATAAATCTAGAGATCTTCATATAAAATAGAATCGAAGATCACTAAATTTTAACAAATAAACCGCACGTAATCATAGTTAAAAATACTCTAACTAACCATAGCAAACTGCTCCTCGTATTCCACCATATGCCATAACAAATTGATCTACGAAAGATATCTGCTCATCCTCATATCGGAATTTGTTAAGAAAGAATGTCAATAAATATACACCTAGAAATATACATTTAGAAGAATATATAGATGTAAAAGACCCCATATAATTAATGAAAACTTCATTTATCCATTTCTAACAATATGCACGCTTTCGTAGAGTCCAGGTGAATAATACTACTTTATTAACCTTAATCTATATATATATATATATATGTATAGTATACTTAACAACGTATTTCTCTGCAGTTTTATATTTGACTGTTTATATTAACAAATGATATTTATGACCATATTTTACGAACCAAAAAATCTGAAAATGAGGCATCCAAAAAGGGTAGCTCCAATAAACCAAAAGTCGAAAACATGATTTGGAGACACAACAGACACGCCGAGAAATACAAAAATAAAACTTTCCGAACTGAAATGAATTAATAAGTTTATTTTTAACGCATCTTTTAATTTTTGCTGATCATCTAGGACGTTGACACTTATTAAAAATGAATATACATTTTCCATGGCTTGTTTTCACTTGAATTTCGTTTGTATTTAATGCACTAAAAAATAACCAAATATTGGGTCTATAATTTACTGTTTTTTTAAATTGCCTTCTCTTGACAGAGTTAACTTGTGGCTTTGTCTGCAAATACAAAAAAAATAACTTACAAAGAAGATGCCATTTTATAAAGATATTCAACAGTGAAATGCATCTCATCACAAACATTTCCCCGCATGTAATTCTTGACTAGAATTCCACAGGTAACTATCCTGCGATAAAATACTTTTATCTATTGTACACATTACTATTAAAGAGCCTTTTCCACTTCATAATGACAAGTATTTAAAAAAAGAAAATTATACCAACTGAGAATATTACTCACGCTAATATCCCAGACAAATGAAATGAGTCTGTTAGAAGGTAGAAGAAATATGGTAATAAAATCATCATGAGAGGGAGTACTGTCTGATGATTAGCTAGTAATCTGAAAACAATCCGTAGAAATATGTCGAAATACTCAGTAGAACAGTGGAAAAAAGCGTAAGTAAAACAATGGGATTATTACTGCAAATGCATTTTGCCTTATTCATTCTTCCTTAAACACACATATGATCAAAACAAAACTGTCCACATTTATGCGAGAAACGAATAATATTACCCACAATTCTAGGATGTCTAGCAGCAAGTGTTAGTGATTTCGTGGGTATTTAAATATTGCAATTTCACTGTAAACTGCGCTCGAAGTGAATTGCGAAATTTTGAATAAGTAGATTTGGCGCTATTTCATACCTAGTAAATAACTGATAAAGGAGGTGGAAAATAGAGGCCTAAATTTGAGTACAACATATCTTTTAAATAAGTAAGCATCTAACTAAATGCTAAAAATGCTAACTTAACTGCTTCTTTGAAAACCTATCTCCAACAGAATTTACAGCTAAACTAAAGTTTTAAAGTAGGCAGAACTTTAATGAAATTAAATAAAGATGATATTTATCACATAGAAAGTACCTCATAGACAAAGCCGTACATAGTCCTCCTACGATACCAAAAAGAATTCCTCCAAAAGCGACAGATCCGAATTGGCCAACAGACCAGATATACATAGCAGAACTCAATCGTTCAGGACCACTAATCAAAATGTTCGTTATTGTTTGATAGAGGACCTAAAATTGATGGGCTAACATGACCTAGAAGTCATGTTATAAAATATATTAGTAAAGTAGAGGGGAAACCTAAGCTCACAATCGTCACAGCATCGTTTAAAAGGCTTTCTCCAAATACACAGATATAGAGTAACTCGTTGACATGGATGTCCTCGAAAACACACAGAACAGCAACAGGGTCTACTGCGCAGATGAGAGTCGCAAAAACAGCGATCTCGAGAAGAGAAAGTTCAACTGTGAAGTAACTTCGCAAGGTGAATAGCATGAACGCTGAATATGAAATATATTACTAACAACATTCTATACACATACCAAATCTAGCGTAACAACTCAGTATTTTTGTAAGGATGCTCTTCAAACAAATATCTTATCAATTCCATGTTCATCTCGATTCAAATGCATACTACAACGCAAATAATCACGAGATATACTCACTGATTCCAACTGTGTTGAATAGCGTACCGAGGACGGCGTAGGTGCTAATGGTACCGATATTTTTGAAGAACTGTTTATTCTTGAGAAAGTATCCGGCTTCCAATACAATCAAGGGTAAAAGATACACAAAGAACCATGATGGACGGAGATAAATCTAAAGCTCTTTTACTAAGATGCTCTCCGTTTCCATATAATATAGTGCTCTAAAATGGCGCTAAATACTTAGAATTCAGACAAATATTTGAATAAACATTAGCTAAACAAGAACGAAAGAGTAACCTCGTCTTCGAAGATAAGTGAAAGTACGTATCCTGTGATGATCCCAAACGCCAGCAGCATGACCGAATGAGGTATTCGATGAACTCTTTCGAACACTTAAATATAGTCTCTAACGCATGTTATCCGCTTAAAGTTCCATATTCGTTCAAAACATGCTTAGTGAAAATACCTATAGTTGTTCAGACTTGACGATTGCCTAGAAAATATTTTCTCACATTTATATTCTATTCCCTGTATCTACTACTAATAGTACAAATTTAAAGCTCCACACTTGTAAGGCTCAATAACTCAAAGATATTTTAATATAATTTTATTTATAAATAAAACATGAAAAACTATAACTCGCTTTGTACACCCTTATTAAAATTATAACACTATTTATAAAACTGTAAGTATTTAAATAATTTAATACTTACAATGTTTTAGTTGATAATAACGTCAATTTGAAGATCTTATTATTATTATAAGTACCCTGTATCTAGAGTACAATATAAGCACTAAGATAAACGGGTTTAAGGTAATAATTGTGGAAAAGAATAGTGTATAAGATTGAAATATCAAGCGCGAAACGCCTTGTAAACTTGCAAAATATTTTCAGTTTTTGAAAAATCGATAATCTAGTTAAGTGTATGGAATAAGAATAAAGTACGGATACGCGTTGAGGTTAACCAAACTACAGTCAAAAAAGATCGATATACTATCAACGGTGACGGAATCGATCATTAAACCCTCACCTATTTTCATCATTGCAATCATTAGAATAGAACAAAGAATTGCAAGTGGGTGACCAGTATGACTGAAGTCGATGTGAAATAAATCAGTGGCATGTTTTGCTTGTTCTTCAGAGTAGTTCCCATCTAATAACTTCTCCTGAGACATTTCTGAACAACACATTCTTTAATCTTCATCTAACAATAATACATCTATATAGATCATGACATAATTAAACTTTGCTAGATATGAATACTACTATTATTCAATAATAAAACTGTTTGCTTTTCTATTTACTTAGACTAATTAAAAAAAAGTGCGTCCATTTAGGGGAATAACATCGTAGTACATTTCTAAACATCATGTAACCATATCGTAAAGTGAGTACATGCTTACAGAAATAAAATGCATAAACATAACATCTATTCATATATCTCATGAAAACAAGTCTTAATATCTTAAGGAGCACTTAAGTTCTCGCGGAAGATGAAATTATGAGAAGTCCCAATGCACATTCATTGTAGCCAACCGCACGCCAGCAGCGTACCGAGTTGAATAACTTGAGGCATAGACGCAAAGCCATCGATTCTTACATTTTAATTACTCTTATTTGTAACTATTTGTGCAAATTTTCTACTCAAATTTGACAGATTTATATGCTGTTAAACCAGTGTTTACAGTAGTGCCAAGAATGCAATCATGAGTTTTTGCTACTAGATATTATTAGAAGTCGAAGAAAAATTATTTTATAACTTAATCCATCAAGTGAGGACGTTTTGTTGAGAATAAATGTGGTACATAAAATATTTTCGATTACTAAATAAGAGAAAATTAGATACATATAAAATCTACGGTTAATAATAAAATAACATGCAGTTAAGTTGAAATCAATGGCATGCTCATCTTATTGTGATATTAGATGCATGAAAGAATTATTATTACTAAATGTTACGCTAAATTTTTGGCAAAGATAAAAAGCTGTTAGCAACAGCACCATTTATCGATATTCACAGGACTCAGCAGCGCTTAATTTCAGTCTTTAATATCAGTATATTTCAGTTCTTCTTAATACCAAAAGGTATATTCAATACCATATTATGATCTTTTAACATAGTGAAAAAAGATGATTTGATTGTACACTTTATAAATAAACTCACCTTGCTTACTTAACTCCGGCAAAAGAACAACAAGTAATAAAAAGAAATGCATATTGGCCACCCTAGAATGCTTAAGTTTAATTTGATGAAATAAGTAAAATAAACATTGACATGCAAATAGATAACGAAACTGAAACAAATATTTTCTATAATTTGATAAAGTATACATCTTTAGAGCGATTAAAGAATATAAGTGAAAATCTGGAAAATCCTTGAATTAGATTTTTGGTTTCTGATTCTATTATTACAAAGTTATTAGAGAAATTGGAGATAAAGGCAGTGAAAAAAAATCACTGAAAAGTAGGATATAAATTCTGGTTAAAAAGAACATTTTACGAAATATTCATTGAAAACAAAACATTAAGTGATTTGTGGTGGATTTGAAATAGAATTTCTATTATATTCTAATAGAAAAACGTTGGCGCTAAAAGGAGATCTACATTTGATGTAGTTCATATCGAAGGCGTATTTGTATAATGATTCACACAGATTTATAGTACAAACATTTTAAATTTTATTAACCCTGAACGAATTTTGAGGAAGTTTGTTAAAAATGCTGATATTTTCAATCTTGTAGTAGTACATTTTATAAGTTAATCCTAGTATGTACAGGAGCTACAATTTTCTCGCTGTAAATTTAAACATCTACAGAAGTACATGAACACATAGTGGACAATTTTTGCGACCTACAAAATCCTTTCACACAATTACTGGACATATTTCTATACTTATGTTTAACTAAAATAATACTGAAATAACTTTCCTATCGTTTGACAAACATTAGTTATTCTGTCGCAAACGGAATATGAAATAAAGAACCAAAGAAAATTCACTTATAGGATTTTGGAATACAGAGAACAACTGTACTAAATACTTGTTCGATTTCTCAAAGCAGCTTTCGAGGATGCGCTTTCTGCTGTGCTGTAGTCTGTAGTTTTTGTCGGCTAGAGCTGAGCGTTGGTCACCTCNCAAGTGCTGATCGATTTACCGCCATATCCTAGAGGCATGTGTGAAACCAACTAGAGAGAACAGCGGACAAATTTCCGCCTCGAAAAACTAGGAGCGTTGGCATTCTTCCAACAGATGGGACGAAAGTAAAGTGTTTCGAATCCATCTTGTTATCGTAAAAATATTTCTGTCAAAAAAGGACGGCGAAGTTTAAACAGTACCAAGGAATTCCATAAATTACTTTTAAAATGATTGTCTTGATTATTTAAATTCGAAAAGAAGCAGTTTTTTGATGAAGTCTTCTGTAATTACATTACTTGCATAGTCAATTTCAGTATATAGTGAGTAGGTGAAAAATGTACAGTACAAGGAATTTAATTTAAAAAGTGAATAGGAATAAGTCATAACAGTAAGAAATAGTATTTCGAACAAGGTGCAATATATGGTGTGTATATAAAGGAGTAAATAATTGCAATTCTTCGCAGGAATTAAAGATTACAATCAATTTCACATCGCGTAAGGATTCATGTGCTTGTGTTTTAGTTTAGATAGTAATCCTTTTCCAAGCAATTAATGGTAGATAAAATGTTTTCCAAAATAATACTTGTAGAATTAATGATTTTAAGCAACAAAAGCTACTGTATTCACTACAGCGAAAATAAATAAATAAATATATTGTAAATATTCGTTTCTAAACGAAAGCAGGCGCAACGCACCAGTTGTTAAGAGAATGGCACTCAGTGAGGGGCAATCGAACGTGCAGTGAAATTGAGCAAATGTTTGAAAAGCTGAAAACAATGATAGCCAGTGGAATGCAAATTACATTAGCTTAGCTAATGACAATAAATTGGTTGCTGGGGGAGCATTTCTTCTAACTATTATGAATGTTGAATTTAGCATCAAAATGATCAGCTATGCTGAGACACAAGTGGGTCTGCTCATACAGTCTCTTTGATCTGTTAAGACTCTCAGCATCCAGACTATGGCCTCTCATCTTGTTTGAATGTTTATGTGGACCAATGAAAGGCATTGTGTCGCGATCGAGGTCATTATGTAAAGATTTCGAAATATGTCTCAATTTAAGTGAGCAGTTTACGATAGTTTTCTGACGAATTGATAAAATATGATATGGAAAAGTGGTAGTCTTTCTTATCAAGAAAATAAATCTAAGAGAAATATAAAGGAAATTGATCTCGAATTAACTCTAGTAATTTAAAGGTCTCGGCAATCCATGAAATTAATTAATTAGAGAGAAATGCACTAAACAAACACGAAATTCTGTTTATATACTATCTAATATCGCATTCTTTGACGAGTATATTAGATGGGATGTTTACGCACGTGTAATTTTATATTCATGACGTAAAAAGTAACGTAGACCTAATACTATCTTACTAAATGGAACATTTAAAATAGTACGATGCCTTAAACCTAAATTAATAAAAAGTATAAGAAATTGTAATACTTGAACAGTCAATATCTAGCTCACATCTGGACATAAACCACCAGCTATTTAAGATATAATTACGAAAAAATTTAGCTGTCGAATTAGCAGTTCAAATAATTAATCCAATATTTGAGAGCGCTCTATCTTCGCCGTGATCATTAAATACAAATAGAAATAAGAAGATTAAAAGTTCAGAAGACAGATATTTGCATACGTCTCATTTTAACAGACCTTGTTTAATAAAGCCAGTTATCACTAAAGTCAAGATATTTCACATATAACAAAAAATAACTAAGCTTCTCTTATCTATTTATATGAGATAAAGATGGCACATATAAAATATAAGAAAAATATCAATTAGACTGACATTTTGAATAATAGTTGTTTGTTCGAGTAATTAAAGGAGTAGTTGATGGCACTGCGCATGTAGACAGTTGGGAATTACAACAGTAAGCCTATGGACAATAACCTCATAAGAATTACAAATAATATTCCTAGAAATTAACAGCAATAGAAGAAGATTAGTGTTTCTGGACATACAAGCGACAGTGGAAACGCCCGAATAGTCGCACTTAATAAATGAAGCCCTTGCACTGTTATTGGCGAACCAACACTTTGAAACTGAAGGACGCCGATCGATACCCTTCGAACAACAACTGTCGACAGCTATATTATATTTTGGGTCAACGGCACTACAGTTATTTGCAGAAATTAGAAGTATACTACAATTTTTGCAGCAGCGTTATCAATATAACAGTTTATTTCTAAATATAGGTCACGTAAAAATATATTTATCGAATAACACAGCTGCTTCATCCAACCTTGCAGCCTCGACATTGGAAAATCAATCATATCACTCATTATAAAGGACAGCATGACGCTATCACATCCTTATTATTGGTAGTAACTTGTTTTGCTTGATTTCAAAATAAATATTTCCTTCCTAAGGTAAAACATGCTTAGAAATCAATGTTGTATAAATTTAAAAAACAGTATAGTTATCCTCAAATTTGGTTATAATAAACACATGAAAAGTAATGTAAGCTAGATGTTTTATTAAAACCACCTAAAATATGTCAAGTGATTTTACGTATGATATAATCATCTTTGATATATGACGCTTATATATTTGTTTTTTTTAGTTACTTCTCATACTTGTTGATTGAAACGAAATAAGTGCAAAATTTCAATTTTCAAAGAATGCACTAAGAGTAGCACAAAATATTAATGCCTCATAATTCACCCAGTAAGCAACCTTCATTTCTCCAATTTATGCATATTACTATTATTTTTGCTCTGTTGAAAACAATCCGGAATAAATTACAAATTTTCTTGAGTTCGAAGCGAGATGCTAGATTAAAGAGAGGATGCAGTAGGCTTGGAGCAAAAAAAATGGCAGGCTGTTGCTGACATAGGACCAAATAGGAAAAATCGGGCGTTATGTTAGTTGAATTCGAAAAGAAAAGTAAATAGGCAATGTTGAATTAGTGTCTTGTACTTGTATCTTAATCTTGAGTAAATATATATAAATTGATTATTTTGCATTTGTAAGTGAAGATAGCATTTTAATGGAAAACTGGATCATATCGTGATTATTGTTCGCATCTCTTTAAGTTAATCATTAAAGGGCTAGAATTTATTCAGGAATATACCAATTTTACATTTCTTTATAAAAATACAATATCAATACAATTAATTAGAAGTAGAAATGAGAACTAATCCTTTATTAAATGTTACTTTATAAATACATACACTTCGATTATTTTAGCAAGACTCACCCATGAGAAAAATAATTCATAAAAAAACGTTTCTCATATATTAGTCTAAGTTTCGGTAGGTTTTTACTCTCCACATAAATTAAACAAACAAAATATGCCAGATTATGATGACCATGTCAATAGTAATGACAGCATTCGTGCTATCGATTGTTGAAAATTGGCTAACAATGATATGAGTCAGGACGAAAAGTTATATTGAATCAAACTGGCATCAGAGGGAAGGACGGGGACTAAGACTTAATTATGGTGGCATAAAGCTGCAAGCGAAGACACCTAACGGAAATTGATTAGGTTGCCACTATGTTATAGTTTCATGGATAAAAATATAGAGCACAACTCTTCAGATAATATCGTCCTAGCGGTCAACCTTGTCATCACATTTTATAAAATATTGCTGGGAAATGAGGCTTAAGGGATATTTATGCAATATTCCGTACATCGTTGGTACTGATGGATATGTAAAAATAAGGAAGCAAGTGAGAATACAAACCATTTAGCTTTAACTTCATATAACTTTTTCGTGATACACAATAATTTGTGATATAGTTTAACACATTTTTATTATAAAATTAAGATTTTTTTTGAAAATTTTATGATGGCATATATACATTTATTTGAACCAATCTTTGGGTCTCACAAAACTAATTGTACCTATTTTCAGCCTTATTGAATGTTCGCAAAATATACCTTATTTGGCTTTTATTATTTAAGTAACCCTTGACATAATATTTAGGTATCCTATAAACCAGGTGATTACTGACCAGAAAATAATATGATATCATACTTGTTCAGCTTGTTAGTTATTTGGAACTAAAAGATTATTATCATAATTTTGAATGGTTGTCAAAAAGGTGAATAGGAAGCTATTGTATTTCAGATCAACTAGACAAGGTTTCGGAATTGGCGTAGGAAACTATTACTGTATTTGCGCTGTCTACATGGAGCGAAACTGATTGGATCTCACGTTAATTTTTCTGTAGAAATGTTACTTTGGATACATTTAGTGTTAGTTGTTGCTTTCCTTCTAGATTGCTGCTTAAATATTTAATTAGTAATATTATATATTTTAATATAACTATATGTCCCATAATTAAGTGCAATTCTATAAAGGCATTCGAATATGATTTAAATCAAAGGAAACTATTTTTAAGGTTTACATTTTCAGATTGAAATATTAATGGTTCTGATCAGCTTTGTGCGTAGTCTATTAGAGTACTTTATTGTTCATCAGTGGGAAACAGGGGAATTGTGCTTTAACTTTATCTGGAAAGCTATTCTATTTGGGACGTTTATTATTAGCTCTGCTTTCATATTTCATCAGATGTACTGGAGGCGAAAAGGATTACCTCCTGGTCCACTTCCTTTACCGTTTATCGGCAATTTCCTTCAAGTAATATTTATTAAAGTACTTAATTTAACGGTACAGATTATATTACTACTCAATACAAATTAATGCCTTGTATGTTTACTGAAGCGACTTAATATTTCTCATGTTATATGATTTTTTAACATACTAACCTTGTATCAACATTAAAATATTGAAATAAGATATAATAAATTAAGGTAAAACAAGTGAAAAATAGTAAATGCGAAGTTGTGACATATTAGTATTCTATATGGCAAATAAATGTAACCTTTTTATTTTTTGATTGATCTCGGCTCGCCTCATCGGACTATGCTGAAGTGGCGCAATAAATATGGACCTATTTTCACGGTGTGGATTCCAGGTTAATTCAAATATAGAACGAAAGTTAATTATTATAAAATACAACATGTACTTTTAAGGTCCTATGATAGTTATAGCTGATTTCGAGAGCCTTACAGAAGCCCTAATTAAGAACGGTTAGATTTTTGTTGCTTTATCACTCACTACAACTTTTCTATTATTTCCAAAATATGGTTACTAAATATATACTTTAAATAATAACAAGTTTTGACTTTACTGGTTCCAAAGAGTCATTAGATACTGTAGTACGTTATAGTGAATCAAAATATATTAGAAGAGTTAAGTAGTAGAACGGCCCTTAATTTCTCAAAGCAGCTTTCGAGGATGCGCTTTCTGCTGTGCTGTAGTCTGTAGTTTTTGTCGGCTAGAGCTGAGCGTTGGTCACCTCNCAAGTGCTGATCGATTTACCGCCATATCCTAGAGGCATGTGTGAAACCAACTAGAGAGAACAGCGGACAAATTTCCGCCTCGAAAAAACTAGGAGCGTTGGCATTCTTCCAACAGATGGGATGGAACAAGCTAAAGAATCGTTAATAGAGCATCTTTGGGGATTTCATTATGAAAAGAAAAATGTAAAATTGATAACCTATAAGCTTTTAAGGTTCAAGGTTTCAGATCAATTTCTCAAATAAACGTCTTTAATATTATATATGTATAAGTATTTGATTTAATTCATGTAATAGCAGTATACTATATGAAAACCAGGTCAGCTATTTTCTGGAAGACCAAGAGGTCATATGTGGTCTGTATTTTATGGTAAAGATCAAAACCATGGTGATGGAATTATATTATCAGAGGGAAAACGATGGGAAACCAATAGAGAATTTGCTTTAAAAGTATTCAGGTAAACATTTTAAGTATCTTTTCGTGACTAAGTGCATAGGAAAAGACATGTACTATGGATGCACTTATGTTCTATTGATTTTAAAAATGTAACAGATCATTTGGAGTGGGTAATAATCTCCTCGAGGCAAAAATTATGATTCATATTGAATATCTTGAACATCATCTCAATGCGGAAATAGGAGGATTAGAGGTATACATTTTCCTATTGCTGTATTGATGTCTTTAAGAATACTTAATATGCAAAATAAGACAATCTGTAAGAAACATTAGTAATTGGATGACTTTAGTCCAGAGTTCTTGATATGCATCCACCGTTGGCTTATTGTATTGGGAACATTATCCAAGATATAGTTCTTGGAAAGAGTTACGCTTATGGAGATTCTGAATTTCTTGAATTCAAAGAACTTATTGATATGGTCTTAAAGGACGTAAGTTAGTAAATATACATTTCAAAATGTTCTTTGATAAAATGAAACCTAGGTTGTCATATTTAGACAGCTTCAGTGTCCATGATGCTGGCGAATATTTATCCTTGGATGATCAATATTTTGCCGGTAGCAAAGCGATTTCTGAAAAATGGATTAATTCTTCAGAAATGGTGAGATCTATTGTTACTACTACTATATTATAGTAGGCGTATGCAAAGGTTTTAGCTGCTTGGCACTGGTGTATCTATTCAAAACTCCAATAAATTCCCGCCTTTTTGCCTATTTGTAGTGTTAGCCTTGTAGTTTTTGAAAAGACATATGCTGCGATTTAGTGGCAAAGAAAACCTCAAAAAACAGTAAGGAACACAATGAGCTACCAAAAACTGCATATTCGCCACTGTATTCTCTACGAATTCCAACAAGGGAAAGACGCTGCTGAAGCATGTGAATCCATTCGCTCTATTCTTGGTGGAGATGTTGTTTCCCACAACACATGTAGATATTGGTTTCACCGTATTAAAGCCGGTGATCTTGATGTTAGTGATCGCCAACGCTCTGGAATACCACGAACGTCGAACACTGATGCTGTGAAATCATTGCTGAAGGAAAATCCGTCGCAAACGTAAAAGGAACTCGCGGAACAGCTGGGAGTTGATAAAGCAACAATTTCGAGATGAGTGCATGAGATGGAAAACATTTTGAAACACGGAACGTGGATACGGCATGAACTCTCCGAAAACAGCATCGGCCGCCGTCTCAACACATGCATCTCGTTATTTGCCAGAGAACGTAGAAAGGATTTCTTGTGGAGAATTGTTACCGGCGATAAAAAATGGATCAGGCACGATAATTCTAAACGCACACATTCTTGGGCAGATTCCTGCCAGTCATCGACATCAACGCCTAGGCCTAACAGCCACGCCAAAAAAGTTCTTCTGCGCATCTGGTAGGATATGAAGGGTGTGCTGTTTTACGAGCTCCTCCAACTGGGTGAAACGGCTACTGCCGAACACTGTCGTCGTCAAATGACTAGTTTGGCCGACGTAATAGAACAGAAAAGACTATTTATTGGACAAGGAAGTAAGAAGGTCATTTTGCTGCATGGTAACGCTAGACCGCGTGTTGCTCTAAGTACTCAGCAGACCATTTTGAACTTGGACCTGGAAATTCTTCCACACACAGCTTATTCATCTCATTCGGCGTCTTCAGATTATTTCGGTCTATACAGAACCGTGTAGCTGAACAGCGCTTTTGAGGTGCTGCAGAGGTATGAAAATGGACCGATGGATTCATTGCCTTCAAGTCGATGTCATTCTTTCGCGAAGGAATCCAAAATTTACCCGAGAGATGGCAGATCATAGAAAGCGATGGAAAATATTTTGATGATTGAATTACATTTTATATAGTATTGGAATAAATTAGAAGGTTGGAAAAAAGAACTAAAACTTTTGCATACACGTAATA
>JAJAVP010000381.1:6687-26943 GCA_020740425.3 Heterorhabditis indica
ACCTGAGCACAGCCGGAAACAGCTTTGATTTTGGAAAGATCTATAGAAGCCTTCAAGATTTCAAATAGTTTGTCAAATGCCATAACCCACATTAGAACTGGGGCCCATACAGAGCCATTTGAGTGGATTACCACACCACTAGAAGTACTAAGAAAAAAACAAGTATTATTAAAATTAAGGAAGTCATAAATAAAAAATTGAGGAAAGTAGCTATTATAGTTTTGTGCTGCGAATCTTTCTATTGAAACTACTGATAGGATCATTTCGCATACAATTGACAAAATTTTATAGTTAAAATAAAATAATATAGTTCTCTAAATTCACCGAAATAACGGCAAATCCTTGGAAAAATTTACGGTAGAACGATGCACTACCACGTTATCACCATTAATAATGATACTTTTCAGCTAAATAGCAATTATAGCTTAGAAAATATTGAACATAAATTAGCAATATAGGTGAAACCAAATTAATAAGAAATATTCAATTAAGTTACCATAATTATGACTCAAATTTTTTTTTTAATCTTAACACCAACTTGCTGAGTGCTCAGATCTATTCCAAGAAAAAAATCGTCTTTATGTTCCATTGTAGAGTTATCTGAAAATCATATAATTTAGATTTGAGCTGTTAAGTAAATGAGAAATCTTGTTTTATAGTGCGTACAATACTTTTTAACTTCTTAATAAGTAAAAGCAACTGATAATTAATATAAGTTGCCAAAGCCTACATTTTAAGAGAAGTAATGCTTAGCCTACCTCTATAAAGGTACAAACAGGTTGGTATTATATTCTGTAAAGGTATCAGAACAAAATTAAATAGAAAGAGTTATTCGTGCATACTAAACTTCTTTAATTTCCATAGCTGATGTACCAAATATGCTGTACCTTGTATTAAATTTAGAGCAGTTATAACTACGTTCAGGTCTTCAAAACCTAGGTTTTTTCAATCAATGGGTATTAAAGACTGTATGATATGGAAAGCTTTTAAAAAAAAGAATATTCCACTAAAGTGGACTAGAAACATAATGTTAATACGATTAAACCGTCTAGGAAACGTCTCAGTTAAAATAAGTTCTTGAAAATAATAACTTTATAAATAGAAAGCGAAATCAACACAGGATATTGTGAATTACTTTTACAACTTTTACTTATAAATTATACCTTGCCATTTACTAATCGAGCTAACCATTATATTAATATTCTATACTAGAATTAGGTGGTACTCACAGAAGAAAACAATTAGATGCTCTCAAGTATCCCAGTGATTATTGGATCACACGAATTTTCGGATTAGTGACTCGGAAGTTTTCAAATAAAGATTCTCTAGATATTGTAATATGTATTTCGTAACCCTTATATCGGTCAATGAGAAGTTTGGAATCTATACCCAGTCGTTCTCCTTTTCTATTCTACGAGTGAAAGAAACCCCGATTGTGCATGGATAGACGGCGAATTGACCCTGTGCCAACGCGTGGTGCACGTGCTGAGCATTTCGGGTGATCAATAATAGAAGGCTTACGTCATGTTTATAAAGAAACAGAACGAATTGCATCCTGATATCTTAGTTAGTTATTATGTTTCTCGCATAACTAGGACCACTAATAAAGGATTGAAGTTTAAATACTCACTAGAAGTTTGTCATTCTTATCTTTCAATATTATTTGATTTGGTATAGATGTTTCTTGCCATACTACTCGAATAGCCTTCCATTTATTTTTCAATGTCTGAGTTTCTATCCTATCAATTAAATCCTAATAGAAATAAATGTATTCGTTAACAATCCACAGAACTTTATCCCTCATACTTGTAATCGAAATTAAATCGAAATTTATAAAATTTCACCTAATTGCGTGATGAGTCATTCTGTATTATTCTCTATAATTCCAATCAAAATATTTACTACTCGATTATCTTTACAATATAATAATTCTATTTATACTTTCTAATTAGTACGAATAACTGACTCAACCACTATAATTCACGATACTTGACAACTATATATAGGTATATCACTGCTAAGGTAAACTACTTCATTCCAAATATCATTAGTTTCAAAAATTAGTCAAATTTACGGACTTTGGAGATCATGCATATTACACTTCATAGAAAGAATATGTTACCTAATTAAAATGGAGATCTCGGTTATTAGGAAATGTCGAAACCCCGCCATATCGGTTTATCTTTATCTATAATCAAATACTTTTGCAAATCTAGTGATCAATAAGTAAAGAATGCTACAGTGCATTCTCAATATTGAATATTGCTTATTAGAGTCAAATTTTATTTACTAGGCTCAGTACTTGTCAATTCTTTGAGATAAAAATATTGAACATTAACCTTCAATCAAAGATAGTTTCTATACTAAATAAATAATTTTGTGGAAATGTTGAAACTTCATCTGTAATGCATATTTCAGCAGACCAACAAAAAAATACGCCTAGTAATATTTTTAGCCACTTTAATCGAGTTAGAAATTTCTTTAATGTAACTTAAAGATTTTTTACTTGAATATACACAGCTGGCTTAAAATTATAGCATACATTTATCAAATAGTAGATGCTTCTCCTAGCTTTTATTAATGATTAGTGCACCACCTACGCCCTCATAACGTGAGTAACGAGCGAGTAAATCATGGGGATTATGTCAGAACTAATATAGATGAAATTAAGACGGATATGGCAAAAATTTTTTACAGATTACAGCTGTCTCTCAGGTTTAAATTTGCAGGAATAGCATATAAGGTTCACCACAAGAATTCCAAATACCGAAATAGCTTTATTTATGAGATAAGTTTACGATTTTAGTGAATGCGATACCTCTTCAGTTTATTTATGCAAAATTAAGTTTACATTTCAACGTTAAGAATATCACATGAATTCCATTAATTTTTTTCTATTAGCAGAAAAAATTAGCCAGATATTCTGCTCTCATTGGTTAATCCTAGTTTTCTTCCTGAATTAAATTATTGTAAATTAATACAAAAAGTATAACGCTTCGGACAAAACTAAAAACTAATCCAAATCGTTAATATATAATACATTCCTAAGTTGCAGACAAATAGACAAAAATCGCGTGAAATTCGAATACCGCCCATTTTTCATTGCATAGGCTTATAACCGCTGTAAGCGCAGTGCGTATCAATCGACGTTTGTAATATCGGATTTCTTGTTGCACATAACGTCGAATTTGTAGCACTAATATTTGTTATTGTTTTCCTACCTTTTCATTACTAATTTGTTATTTAAAATATGTCGGGTTGTAGTTATATTTATTTAGTTAAAGTCGATAAATAGATTTTACTGATATGCACTTTCCAATATTTTCTGTATATAGATGATTATCTTGTGCTTAGCTACTAGAATCTATCATAAATATGTTACCATAGTAACCTCGGACGTGGGACCTGTATAAGGACTGAAGTTTCGGAACTGCGTATATTTTAAACATTTTATCGCTGTGAGTTATGAGTTGATAAAACATTCGTTCTGGTGTAATTTGTGTTATATTACCGGCAAATTTTATTGATAATTTGATTTAACTTCAGTACATTTTGAATATTAAGTTGATTAAATGGATAAATAGTATTGTTAAAGAAATGCCTAGCATATGTTACACTATCATTAAATGTTTTAAATATGAAGATATATAGTCATATCCAGTTATACCAAAAAATTTAGTGACATTGGTTGCTTAAATTAAATTTTGTTTACTCAACTGGGGTGTAGAAGAGCTGATACTGCTACAATGGCATGTTGTTCTCGAAAAAGTGTTGACAGACTAAGTAGTTATTTTTTATATGCTCTATTATTTAATTTGTCAGGGAAATTTAAGTTATGCCAGTTTTTGTGAGGCCTCTATTAATATTTTATCGTTTCTTCTGCTAAAATGTTTAAGGACACAATTGATTCGTGAATTAATGCGATAAGTCCCTTGAATATTTAGCGCTTATGTTAAAATGTACCGCTATTTGTTTTACATTCATATTTTCAAGTTTCTCTATGCTTTATCCCGAAATGTGCACTTTTTATATATTACCAGATTCTGTCATGGTATCGTTGTAATGTTTCTTTAGTACTAACTAGTCCGTTAAAAAGTGGTTTATCTCAACTATTGATTTACTCTTTTCTTTATCTTAAACTTTTCAGATTATTATAAGATAATTCTTGATTTAATATTAGGACTAATGTATGGACTAAGAATATGAAAGCGTGGTAAATTTTTCAATGGAAATACTTATGTTGAGGATATTTAAGAAGAGTAGTTTATTATTGTTTAGTTTTGGTTAAAAGTAATTAATTATAGTCTCATGGTTTTGCCAGTCTTGCAATGTATCTAAATAAAACGTATAGTCAGTTTAAAGTTCTTAGTTGCTTTTGATTTTAAGGTCTTATTACTATACTCTGAAAAATCTTATTTTGAGATAGTGAAAAGAATTTCATCTCATTGAATGAAAAATTAGTGAGTACTGTGATATAAGAATAATTTAATGCAAGGTGTTTCTCAAATAAGATATCATTGTTTAAATATAAATTAATTATATCATGTCTATTGCTTCCTATTGTTGTTAGTGATATATTTGTTAGCTTGTAAATATGTGCAGCAGTTAATTTCCACTGTATTTATTTATCTATGTAGCTAACCTTACGTTTTTTTTTAAACTTGGTATACAAATAATTCATTTAGAAGTCCTATCTTATAAAAGTAATAGTAATTTTATAGTGTTTAACCGCTTCGTTTACCTGAAGATAGAACCGTTGTATGTTAAAGATTTTTCAATATTATTAGGATTGCGAATTGAAATATTGTTTTCCACCCGTTAATTAGTTTTTGTCTTGTTTTTTTACGGCTCTTAATCTTAAATCTCACTACCTTGTTGTTCATGGTTCTAGATTATTGTATTCTTAGAAAAATCACGATATCTGAAACAAAAAACCACACCAAAGGGCCATACTTTACATCTATGGGTTTTGTTCTTCATTCAAAAGATACTTCGTAAGGTAATAGTGGCAATTTGTCTTTTTAAGTAGTTTATTTTTAGTTTACGTAGGATTTAAGATTTGAACAAACTTAATCTGTAGTTTCGTCTAATCTTCATCCACCGTTATCATCAGGTATTAGAACAACTAAATACCTAGGTAAAATGACAGGAAAGATTGCCATTTTTTTGTACTTTCAGCAATGCCATATTCTAGAAGTTAGACTTATTAATATTGATGATCCAACCGTGCACTCTTTCGCGTTGTTGAATAGAATACGAATAATATGCAGTTATCGATCAAAAAAACTATTTTTGTCAAGTTGTTATATTGAAAACCGCAAAATTAAAACCTGTACCTGGATTACTACTGTTATAAGCCCTACCAGTTGCTACGAAATTATCTGCATAACGGATATGAATATAATTGTGACTTAAAGAAGTAGTTTTCTTTCTTAAAAAAGACCATATCATTCTATTTCCCAAAAATCTACTGCAAGCTAATTATAGGAATAAAAAGAATTTAGAAATTATGGTATGGATAGGCTATAATTTGCGTTTAGTACCATGTAGCTAGATTTTTAAAAACCATAGTTTTATTATCACATGCATTCTTGCTTCGTGCATGGTTATTGGTTGTACGTTTTTTGGTATTAAGTAACAACAAAATGTATATATGAACATGGGTTTTTTTGTATATGAAATAATTAACCCGTTATCAAAAAAAAATGTAAAGCGTTCTATATATTTTTGGCTTTTGTTATATTCGAATTATTTTAAATTACTTTTAATTATCTATGCTGAGCTGATTTTTGCTCCCTAATATCATTGATATTTATACCATCTCAGATTAATGCCAGTGGCGGAGTTGCGGCGCAACTCTAGTCCGCACGTTGGTGCAGTTACACTACAGGCTAGTTCTGTGTGGAGGAAATCGTCTCATCCTCCGTTCTCAGCGCACTCTACAATGGATGAAGTTAAACAGCGTGTACTTGTATCTAACGGAGGATTAAATGAGAGAGAAGATAAGGTCGAGGTGTGAATGTAATTTACTATTTATACTGTTAGAAAGCATCATATGGTTGAAAAATCAATGTTTTGTTGAAGTGTAGTTATAAGATTAGTTACTCTGACGTATTAACATTTTTAACGGTATTTCATACAGGTAGTACCACCTGTTTTTCAAAACAACGGGGAAACGTGGCCAACATTACCTAATGTTTACAATAAAATGCTGTTGCATTCAGACGATTTTAAAAGCCTAATTCGTTCAATTACGTCTGAAGCAAAGGATCTGATACGTGCTGAAACGTAAGTTATCCATATTGGATAAAATTTTGCTTTTATGAGGTACATTTTTATGTCCAAAACTTGGTTTACTGCTGGCGTATAATCTACAAGCTAGATGTTTTGTTCCAGATTAGAATAATTATTCCTTAATAAAAACATTTGTAACTTGGACATTTCCTGTGCTGTATTAGTGCCTGTTCTAGTGCACTGCATCACTATCACACTTGTGTCCAACTAGTCCGTGCTGTTTACATTAGAATGCGAACCGTTCCGCTGATTATTTTATTACTTAAAGAGTAAATAACTACACCAAGCTATAGATAGTTGGCTTCTTCTAGCTCCTTTCTTTTGTTTGTTTTTTTCAAATAAATACCATATTCTTGAAATACTTAAAGAAACAAGTTTAAAAGATAGATTAATACAATTTTTGCAGGTGTTCATTATTTATTCTGGATAATGAGACTAATGAGTTAGTTGCTAATGTTTTTGATAGATGTGATAATATCTCTGAAATTCGAGTACGATTAGATCAAGGGATTGTTGGAAGAGTGGCTACAGTTAAAACTATGATGAATATAAGGGAAGCGAGCAAGTAAGTCGTACTGTTACGTGATTATTATTGCCAATATTAGAACTTATTTGTACCACTTGAGGTGCCCATACTTTTATGCTGGTGTCGACCAACTGACAGGATTTCAAACTAAAAGCATCCTATGCTTCCCTATTGTTGATAACGCTGGTTCGTTTTGCTAAGTATTAGTTTTTATAAGTACATACCAAATAATATTTATTTGTTTTACCGTTATGTATTGATATCAATTACATTGAACTTTTAATAATATATAATAATTAAAAATATAGGTAAATGAAGATAAACGCTACAAATCGAAGGAAAACAAAATATTCACTATATGCAGGATTAAAATCAATTTCGTTTATATACGTCATAAGATTTCTGAGAAGCTGGGTATCTTATGCACTTTGATCTTTCAAGATATTTAGAGTGCGTGAATATTTACTTTAGAAGGATTATCACTGGTTGCTCAGATATTAATGGCGGTCTGCGCCCACATGTGTGGCTCTTATCGATTGCAGTTCCGGTCAGACGACGACTGGCTACGGCGATAGAGAGCGCATTTGATTTAGTTTTCTCCTTCCTACATTACTGCGCGCTTTATACTTCAGGAAATTATAATATACATGCGTAGTTTATATCGTAATTTTATAATTTTTCTACTGAAAATTACTGGGCTATTTTGAATAATTTATGGTCTAACTTTTCCTTACTCCGAGTACACGAGATAGGTTGTGTGCATGCTGTTTGTATCGATTATTAACATGTCTAAACTAATTTTGTCTGTATAACCAAGTTTTTTTAAACTTGATAATTTGAATAAGGAGGTATACATTCGGTGATTATCATTTTCATTCGAACTTGCAAACTGTAAATGCGTAAACTTTGCATGGTTTTTTTCCATTGTAGTTTGAGTTTCAAGATGTGCCTTCATGGCACTTTACTATTACAATGAAGTAGTTCTTAAATTCTTAAAATAGCGGAAGATGCATTTTATTTAGCAGACTAACTTTTATGGGGAGGATATGATTTATCAGTGAATGTAATCGGTTAATATTCTATTGTGTTATCTAACTACTACTTGTATTTTTTTTTCTAATATTTTTACTGTGGTTTTGTAATTAATGCAATTTTACTACTCGAAGTGGATTATATTTAGCCTGTCACAAACTAGAATTTAACGACTTCTAGACATCGTTTCCACCTCGTCATTGCCATCGTGTTTTATTTCCTAGAAGTCACTTATAGGTTATATTGTATTCTTTAAAACAGTACTTTAATACCATCAAAGACAACATATAGCATCATATTCTTCACCATATTAGTGTGCAAATCGTGTATGGCTCCTTGATAGATAAATTCCAGACTGCGATTATTTGTTTAACGACATTGAAGTTGTAGTTCAAAAAGATGGTCTCATTTTATTATGGAATTCTAACGACGTATTTTAAAAAGCGCTGGGATAATATTGTATCCACCATAGATCTTTTTTATTCCTCTTAGGTCTCCCAGTTTCATCTGTTTCACTTACGAATAACGGTAGCGAAGTGCCTTATAGTTAACCAAAACACAAATCTATCACCAAAATTAGTATTGTTTCTCATTTCCGGCATGTGGTTTGAAGAGAGCGAACACCAGCTGATAAAACTTGTCGTTCGACCCCTGTCCGAGGCCACGCCGTTGCACTATGGTGAGGCATATGGTGCTGGAATTGTTTTTTCATTATCATGAACAGTATTTTGTTTCTCCTTATTTTAAACTATTATCAACTTCACTGTTTTACCCGTCTTTTTTCATGTAGTATGAAGGAGCGAATTTCGAACCAAAAACTGAGCGCCTATCATTTCGTCTCGGCGCGGTGTAATAATGTCGATACACACCGCTGAATGGAGGCACTATCAATATATTCTATAAAGTTTAGTTTCTTTTGTTATATCTAAGCTATAGTTGCATAGTATACTTTTGTGCAATCGTCTTTCAGTATAATTCATTCTTAAAATTAGAGGATTGCTTCTTTTTGCTTCCTATTTTTTGGATTCCCTTTAAATATGACTTGAACTCGCTTGGAGTAGGATCTTATTTGCCCATTAATAGGCAGCTAACTCTCTTGCTTCCTGGAGTTGTTATGAATGAATCGTATAGCGACAATAACAGTTAAATATTATGTATTTCTAAATATCGTACTTATGGATGGAAACTATACCTTAGATGAAGAGATGTCATCCCTCCCATAATCCGTGTTCTGTTGTCGTAGAGAAAAATTCCGCTATCAGTGCCTTGTGCCAGGCATTCGAGTTCTTGTGTTATTATCTTACCTAATCGTTTCCACGTGGGGAGAACAGCAACTGGCTTTTAGAAGGGTATTTTGGAAATTTTTACGGATAGAATTTTATTGAGTGCATTTATCTGTTTTATTTCTTTATTTTTACTATATTATGGTTTTTTTTAAATAATTTTACTAACAAAATAAATTAGAATTACCTTTCATTTATAATATAATGGTTTTCATTAGACTTAGGGTCTGTTGTTTTTATGCTTATGACTTCATATAATTAAGAACTTGCTTTGAAGTTAGTCATCATTATATTTTTGAACGTTTAACTCAGATTTTTTTCGAATATCACAAGAGAGTTCACTTGATTCTTGAGTATTTCTCAGGTACATTTGTGGGCGTGGCCGAGTTGTGCAATAGAACGGGTAGGACCGCCTTTACTCGGCACGACGAGCAAAAAGCTCACACATTTGCTGTCTACTGCGCCACCAGTATATCACACGTGAGTCAGGTTTGAACTTCAACACATGCTTAGTACTAGTTGATATAGGTGTTCTATTATTTACAGATATTTCAAAATTTTATGTACGAAATGCATTATTTATTTTTCTCTTACATAAGTGGTTTTGTTTCTCTGTAATATGTATCATATTTATAACTGCAAAGCTCTAAAGAAAGGTTCTTAAATTATACATAACGGTGCACAATATATAAGTAGTAGTATTTATTATTGGGTTTTTTTGCTTATTTAAAACAAGCGGCTGCTAAATATTTGTGGTCATTTTGCCAAATTATATTTTGAAGGTTTTCGAAATTTTGGTTATTATAGCATTTACATTCTCTTGTATCAAAGTATTTTAAAAGAGTATTTTATCCATAATCTTCAGATGAAAAGAACTTCGTCGTAATAGGTATTGTAAAGATTGATGAATTCGCATTTAGTGCTATACTTTTGATGGGAATTAATACCAGTATCTGATCACCTTTATGCGAAAAACGCTTTTATGAATATGAGATTTGAGTGGAGTAAGATGTATATGAATTTTACGAATCCTAATCAGGGATAAATATATTTTACTGTTAGCATTTATAGGCATCAATTTGTTAGCGAATATTGATCCATATTATCCAGAAAAAAAATCATATTAGTTTGCAGTAAATAATTTATTATAAGAAATGTACTGTTAAAAAAAAATTATTTTTTAATTTTGCAGATATCTAGCTGAATCCTATAATAACATTTTTGTAAAATTTAGAATAAGTGATATTTTATAATCTATCAAGAACGATTTATTTGGTTATTTAAATCCATTAGTGTTGAAAACAATGTTTTAGGCAATATTTGGAAATTTTTTCCAGTATACGTTAAAACTGTATTTATATTACTATAATTATTATATATAGTTTGTAATTCCAACGAGTATATGAGATAGAATTTCTGGTAATTATGTATGGTGTTTATATTGCAGAATTTTAACATTGAATATTGGTTTGTTTTAAGTTCTTCCATATTTATTGTTTATAGTGCCTTCTTCACTGGAAGGTGAGGGAGGCGCAGCGCCGCGCTCATATGGCCGCAGAGCTGCTCATCCATGAACCACAAGTAAGCCAATTTAAGGAATTTTCTCTTTCATTTATTTTCAAGAGTAATATAAACTAATTTCTAGTTTAGTATCATTTTTGAAAAAGTTCGTTTTAATATAAAACATTCCTAGATAACAGAAGAAGAAGTTCAGCGATTGGCCGACGAACCTATTCAGGAGTGGAGGTATGTAGCATATTTTAATTATTTCTATTGCTTATTTCTAGGAAATAATATTATTTTAATTAGTAGTAAGTCTTCTTAAGTCTAATATTGAAGTAAAATACCTTCCAATTGAAAAATGCTTCTCTATAAGTGTTTAGGTTTTGGCACCAGAAATTCGATCGCTTCTCGTTTTCTCCTCGTTCTATCGGCAACGGGGATACATATGTGTCGGCAGCAAAGACTATGTTTGATGTTTGTCATTTTTTAGATTCAGTACATTTAGTTTTAATTTCAGTAGAATTTTTCATTTTATTCCCACTCATTTGAGTAGTGATATTTTAGAAACTAACATTGATATAAACATTTTTGAAATGGGGTTAGTACGAATATTAACGTACATTGGAATTTCAACAATGTTATAGGATCTTGGCTTCATGTCGCGATATCGAATGAGTAGACGGAAGTTATCATATTTCGTTTTACGAGTAGCCCGAGGCTATAGAGACGTCTGCTTTTGTTTATATTTATATATACATATTTTTCTTTGTTAATTTAAAGTATACTAGGCGCAGTTTTGAATGTAAAATATTTAGGTAGCATATCATAACTGGTCACACGCTTTTGCCGTAGCACATTTTTGTTGGCTGACATTGCGAACACAGACTGCTCGCTCTGGTTTGGATGAAATGGAGCGCTTGGCACTACTAATAGCCTGTCTGTGCCACGATATCGATCATCGGGGGACAACTAATGCATTTCATGAAAAATCTGTGTGTTTGTTAGTGTATCTGACTCTGGTTTTTTAAAATTCGTAGTTTCATTTGTTTCTCTTATTGGCCTATTATTTGATACAGAATTATTTTAGAAGACTCCTCTTGCTGAATTGTATAGTAGTGAAGGCAGCGTGTTAGAAAGGCATCATTATGCACAAACTGTGGCTATATTGCAGGTAGTATATGAAGTCACTGAGTATAATTAGTAGACGTAGAAGTAACTTGTCATTATGAATGATGTTGTTGGTAGGATAAATTTACTGGGAAATATAATTTCGTTTCAGATGACCGAATGCAACTTTCTAGATCAGTTGACACGTACTCAATATCAAACTGTACTTAGTCATATACGTGATGTTATTTTGGCCACGGATATTGCAGTTCATGTTAGAAAAGTTCCCCGAATAAAAGCTATGGTAGAAGGTAAGGTCTTTAAATTGTATCTTATATTTTTTCACTTTTCTTTGGACTTTCTTTTCAGAAGGCTATAATTTGTTATCACCGGATCATCATTATTTGTTTATGTGTCTAATAATGACGGCAAGTGATCTTTCTGATCAATCAAAGGACTTCAGCAATTCTAAAGCTATAGCTGTAAGGAAAACATTACAGAAAGTTGGTAGTTAGTTTATAACGGTTATCATAATTAAGGAAAATATCTATCGTGAGTTCTTCACACAAGGTGATCTGGAAAAGGAAATGGGGTCTAGTCCGTCGGAGATGATGGATCGTGACCGTGCATGTGTGCCGAAGATACAAATAGACTTCATGGATAATATCGGTTTACCTGTATTCGAGTATGTGAGATCATCCATAGAATAGAATAATTTGCACTTATCAGTTTAACAGCCGTACAAAATTTAATGATTTCTATAAAGATGTATGGTTTTAATAGGATGATATCCAAGCTGGTTCCTGATAGTCTATCAACATTTGAAGCTATCTCATACAATCGCAAATGTTGGGCAGCTCTCGACCATATATTTGAAGAACGAAAACAGCCGGTACTCGGATTGGAATATCTTCATGATGAAGATCTTGAAAAGGAGGTGGTTGACGCAGTTTGTGGGAAAAAGGTGAGGTAGAGTGCATTAACATTGAGAATTACTCTTTTTTAAACTGGTTTTCATAAGCAAAAATTTGGTTTAGTATTACGTAGTAACAATAATCCACTGGTCACCATGTTTCAGAATAATTGTGTTAAGCAGTGAGTTCCCAGTCGTCTGCCTCACTTTAATCGAAAATATCAACGAGCTAAAAAGCATGTCGACTTATTTTAATTCAATCACTTCGGTTGATATCACTTGATCTATTCAAATAATGCAGAATAGTCAGTTATTTTTTACGGGTTATTTACGGTTACTCTTCATTCCTAACGTAATACTGGAAACCTATTGATGCAGGTTATGTAACTAACCGGAAAGTGAAAGACTTTATTGTGGTTAGCATCTCGTTTAAAACATAAGTAATGTAAATTTATTCATTGTGTAATTATTTAATAGATAGATGATATGTGCCTTAGGTCGATTCACATTGTATCAAATTGATAATTACTGTGTGGGTACTTCGTTTTACAATAGTACACTATTTCGGAATTTTTGTCACTAGTTTGGGTTATAACGGAATGATTTCTCTTATCTGATGCTTTATAATTCAGGATGATAGCTTTCAAGCTTCATTTACGCTCACAAACCTTTTGACTCCATAGTAATCATTTTTTTGAGAGCTGGAAATGGAACCTGGAGTTTGAGTAAATCATTCATGTACTGCCACAATAGTGAAACTTCATATATACAAATCCTAATTATACGTGTAGCACTATCTTGAACTGATGATAATCCAGGTAGATTTCTTTTTGAGCAATATGAGGTTGTTGTTACTCTTCACGCTCTCGTTGATGGTTGCGTTATAATAAATGGAGTTAGATACTTTGTTTAGTAAGTTTCTTATATGAAAGAATGTGAATGGAAAGTGGAGGATTTCACGTTCTACTGCATTAATTTGCTTTTTTCATTCAAGATTCTTCTGTTAACCTTTTGTTTAATTTTAAATCTTTATTACTAAAATGTTTTGTCACCAGCCATTGCTTAGGTTAACTTCTTCTGACAAATGCCGAGTCATGTGAGATGAACCAAAGAAGTCTGTGACGCGTACACGAGATGGTTCTTTCGGATAAACATCTTTCCGAACTCCTGGACACCACATGATATTAACCAACGTGAAAAGCACTTCAATTTTTAAATAACAGTACCGACGGTAGACATGCAGTGATGTCTAGGGCACGACTCCAAGTAGTCTTCCATAGTGGCTGTTGAATTTAGTGCTTTAACTTTGTAGTTCATGAAGTTAATGGTGAAATGAGTATACCTGAAATAGCTTACAAATGATGGAAATATGTATGATGGGATTTTTACTAATCGGATAGCGATGATGCCCATACCTATCAATTACATACACGCCTATGTCTTCATCTACGTCATATGAGTAGCTTTCTTCGTAAGTTAAGCTACTACTGGTGGATAGTACACCTGGACTGTTAACCCACTCGTACATAGATGCACTACGACAAGTATCAGCTATCAAAAGCATCTCGTGGTACCTGAAAACCACAAGTAGTTTTTAGCAAATGTCATTTCCTTACATATTACAGTACTAATACACAGTTAACTGTTTTCAGCACCAGTAACCTGGAAAATTGTTCCATTATTTTTTCCTTGAACTTTTTTGAACTGTGTAGAAAAACAACCACTAATAATTAAACATTGATATTTCAGTTTTCTTATATCAATGTCAACTATTACATTATCTAAAAACTCCAATGAGCTTAACTTTAACATTGCAGATTCGACCACAATTATATCCATAAGCATTCCTAGGCTGGCACGTAACTAATCATAAAATTGAATAGAAAATGCATCTGTTATTTACATTAAATGGTGAGCATGTTTTATAATAATAAAGAAATGGGGATACTTTCAACACTACTAACAAATCGATATTTTATAAATATATGTAGCATTTACCTGTTATCTTCAAACATAGTTTGAATAGCATAAGCTAAGTCAACATTTGTTAACTCTTCAGCATCTTGAAATTTTAGAAAACTATCACCACCATGACCCGTGAGATATACCTAAAAAACTAAAGTAATGTAGACTAAATTATTTACAATAAATTGTAAATAATTAGATGTGTCCGTACTAAGACATTACTCTGATGGTCAGTCAGAAGCCGTTTTGACCTTGGCGTTGCACTATTATGTCGACCCGTAAGTAGCCGTATGAAGTTCTCGACCTTAGCATAATCAAATTCGACTTTTAAAATGAATCACAACTCAGATCTTTCCAATTTACAAAGAAATTCTATCTCAGTACTTTCGTATTCAAAAAAATACAACCATTTTAGCTTACCTATCTAATAAAATACGATATTTATATAAAGCATTCCGCATTGCTAGTGTTATTTTGCAGGCTAAAATCAATTCACCCGATTTTAGTTGTATAATGAAGTCTTCGTAACTTAGAGTACTCTAATTTACAAAATAAATATATAACAATTAAAATAATCAAAATCATAATAGCATTTTTTTCTCTTTACAATCTGCATAGTAAAACAATGTTTCTTGAGAATGTTGCTAACAGTGTTAAAAAATTTCCCTTAAATTGCAACAAAATCGTTCTTTAAAACTATACAAAATAAAACATACCGTAACCTCCTCACCACGATAATCAACTTCAACGTCAGTTCCGTATAAATTACTACCTGACCTCGCAGCATACACCGTACCTATAACCTAAATAATACAGGACACTGAAATCCGCTACGCTAAAACTTAATTCATTTAGAGTACCATTTGGTATTTAAAGCAGTGTAATTCCTAATGAAAATAAAATTACTTAGAACAGAAACTAGACAACAAAATACCCATTTTATTGCCATTTCTTAACAAATTGATACCCATCCGGTTGTTTCCCGTGGTTATAACAGAATTAATTTAATTGGTGAACAATTTCATACTTTATCGTAGGTGTGATCAATTCAAAGAGCACTTTCCACACGCCATAAGTTATACTTTCACTAATATATTATGCATTATTTTTCAGAAACAAAACGACCAGCCAATGTCTTTCCAACAAACACCGGATTTTTATATGCTAAACTGTGAGCTAAAGTCAACCAGTAGTAGAGTATACAAACAACAACTACATCCTAGCAGTATCTTTATGACAAATAAGCAACTCTTTAAGTATACACACACTTCCAATTCACTAACAAGTCATAAAGAAAATTAATAATCACTGTAAAACAAAATTTAATGTATGAAAATGTTATTCGAAAAAAACTCAAATTCTAGAAAGATATCTAGTAACGAAAGTTCTTCGCTCACCACTTTTATTTAAAATCTTAGTACCGATTTCAGCCATTCAACAGCTGTCCAGTAGTAATCAAGATATTAATGACAAAATTACGAGCTTACTAAATTCTGTATCCACAACTTCCCAAAAGATAAATGGAATTCACTCACACGAAGTAGCTTCCCATCCAATCGTAATGAACGGTGTTTTCGATAATGATTCCTTGCAATGCGTTAATACTTTACCAAAACACCAAGATTATGAAAATATTTCAAATGGGGTACAGTTATAATACATATATATATATACTATTATCGGTTTCACGCTTCTTCAGAATGATAAAAATAATTTATGTACTAAATTAGGTTTAATAAAATACGAAAATAGGTGTTATAAGAAACTGTTTAGCATAATTTATTATAGTTCAGCGATACTTTTTTTTACCAGATTCCACTTTTACTACGAGCAAACAAACGAATCATAGCGAATCAACTACACTTACCACGAATAACACCATCTTCACAAAAACTAGTTGACTTCCTTATGACTGAAAAGGTATACCTCCACTATAATGTATATAAATAAAACTCGTTTTTTTAAGTTTTTCTACCTAAATGTAGTAAAAGATTTTTTGTACTTTTCAAGGCAAACACGTCGAAAAAATTAATTATAGAGATATATGTCTTCATTAATTTTTGTCCATTCGATAAAAACTTCACTTCTGTTAACCCGCACAATACCATCGTTAATGAGCCATAAAGCCGAAAGACAATACATATTCAACCCTTCAGCAAAATGTATATCAGTGTTAATGTCACCTCCACAACAAGACGTTAAGGTAATTAGATCATTTGAGATTCTGTATGAGAACCATACTAAACCAGATATAAAATGATAGTGAATTGCTCGTCTATATAGTGATCGTAATACAGGAAAGGAAAAATTTACGACAGTTATCACGTACTAAGTTGATGCTACCTCCTGTCGGTCCTCTGAAAACGGAGATTCTTCGTCCTTTCTGGAGAACTATTACATTTCAAATAGCATCTGGGAAACATTTCGCTATTGAACACTGTGTGCCAAAACTATCTATAAAAAAAGCCAACCATATTAGATGCAAAATGCACTCCTCTAAAAACATCGACGTCTATAATTTGTACCCAAAGACGAATTCAAAGGTAATCTCTTACACGAATACTTTCATGCAATTGCATTTACCGATATTTTATATAAATAAAGACTATATACTAATAAAAGTGCTAAACCCATTTTAGTATATCGAACTGTGGCGGTTAGCTCAAGCCCATTCAACTAAACTAAGCAGCATAGAATTTAGTTCCCAACCGGCAAAATTTCTCTATTTGAATGGTAAATAAAAATTACTATAAAATAACTTGAATTTGATTTAATTGACTTATGAACCACATAGTCTCTTACACTTAGTATTTACAAGATATTTGGACGACAATACTGATGTATTCAATAAATCCATATACTGTCTATTTGTTTCCTCATTATTATTAAAACTGTCCTTTCTCCTAAATAAACGCTGTTATAGTCACAAATATTATTATGTACAAGGAACATGTTATTTAAAATAAAAATTACCAGGCCTGGGATTCCTAGAATTGCATGGTATGTCTTCTGCTAACATCATAATGATATTCCTAAAAACAAAAAATGTTAGCGCTTATCCAGACAATTAAGAATATTAAAAATCTTGCATAGGCTTCTTCCCAAAGTTCCATATTCCACAAAACTACTAAGCAGCATACCTGTCTGGAATTCCTAGCCTCTTTACAGTATGATACAATGCAAGAACATTCGATACATGGCGGTAGTTGAACCAAAACCGCGATGTACATACAAGTACCGCCCAATTATTGGTGTGACCCGGAGTATCAAATAATTCTTCGATGCGTAACTGGATACCAGTGTTAAGAATACTTTGACAGACTAATATTAGGTTCATTAGGGGCCACACCAAACGCAACATTGATGTCCCTGCACATACAAAATAGGTCTACCCATAGCAGTCACTGGCATTTATGAGATAAAATTAATCTGCGATATAATTGAAGTAACTTCTATTAAAACATTAGGCATTTAACTCCACTCCAAACAATTTATTCTATAATATGCATCAAACATCAAACACTGAATGTAAACTTCATATTAACCTCCACAAAGAGATCTAGTGGCTTGGAAATAAACACAAATGGAAAAACAGTAATTAAACAAAAAATTATAAAATATCACTGAAATTAAATCCACACAACGATTTTAACTTATGCTGCGATCGAATGAATCATAGTAATGTTGTCGCCTTTGAGCAAGATGCGACCTAGTTTATTACGATTTTTTGTTTTCATGTTCAGTTCTTCAGCCTCATCTAAGACCACATTCATATATTCATCGAATCCTGGATCAAGGAAACCATTAAGCATCTAGCTTTAAAAAATAATAAAAAAAATTAGTGGTTTATTATAATACAAACCAATGATATATCCCTCAATACGATGAGTTACATCCTCATAAAGCCATATCTGAATACGAGTACGATTCTGCAGGTACCTATAACTGTATTAATAGAAAATTCTCAAAATCGAGCATGTATAACCTACTTCGATTAATAGATGATAAATATACCTGAATATGAGATTGATGGGTTGAACCATAACCTTTTGAACTTTTCTTCCCGACATCTTCTGAAAACAAAATAATAGTACGATACGTAAGTATGAGAAAAAAATTACTATATATCGAAAGCCATATACTTGAACACAATACGAATGGCATAAGTCTACTATATTTATCCGTTCAAATACAAACAAGAAATAGTAGACATATACATACATATACTAGAATAAAATATATAAATTTCTTGCTGAATTGTCCGACAATTCTGAAGCCTAGTAAAATATAGAAAAGACGCATGCTAATCTATAATTAAGCACTGAAAAAACCATAAATCAAATCAAGAATAAATATAACAATTCCTAAGTCATACCAACCAAAGCAAAAAAAATCGAAACAAATGATACGCGGTTATACAGTGGGCGGGGTATTTTGTGCATGTAGGGACCATTTGTTGCATAATTATCAAATACGAATAAATCCATTATTTCCCCCATCATTTTTGTAATACATTTTCGCACACACACACATATATATATATATATATATATGCTTAATAAAATAAACTAGAAATATTATATGAAAGTATATTGAAAATTAAGTCGATTAAAGGTACAAAATTTGGAGATTACTCAACGCGTGAACTAAGTACCAGTGTCGAATCATTGGTACTATTTGCAACATTTGCTTAATATTTATAGGTTTTAAAATATTTATAATGTTTATCTTCAGTTAAAAATGTTACTGAGTTTTAAGTTCTTTAAGGAGAGTATTAAGCTGTAGTAGAAATAGTTTTGAATAAAATCATCTGATTCGAATAGAGCATTAACATCAACTTCACTTAATAAATATTGTACTGTGGTCGTTGTAGAAAGCAAATGATGTATAAAAGATTCTAGTTTGAAGAATAGTTCTGAGTTCGATTTTTATTAGATACTTTTTTCTTTTCCTAAAATAATACTACAACGCGAACCATGGTGCTGAGACCGCCTGATATGCCTTATCAATCCACTGCTACACCCATTGCTCCGCTTTTATTATTCACAAAGGAAGAAAAATAATCAATTTAGATAAATTATGGTTAAATTTTCTTTTCCTATAAAATTCTAAACGTAACTTATTTTATGCTTTAAGATGACTAACATTAATTTAATGACTCATTTGTAACCTCTTGAATCCTGCCATAATTTCACTACACTTTATATTTAAATGGAGCTTATGATTTTTACTTGTACATAACTATTACATATCTTACAAGAAGACACATAACTTAGACATGTTTTATATGTATTACCTTCATGTATAAGACCTGGCAGATAAAAGTTAATCTTAGACATATCATATAATTCCCAGAATTAACAAAATTTATGACTTAGAAATACTTCTGGAAACTTCTCGAAATTTTAAACTATTTTAATATCATTGCTTATGAGCTAAATGAAAAGTGCGGTAATCAGTTTGAGAAAATATCGATGGACATTACGATAAATCAGTGAAGTTACATACCAACTTTCAAAGGTTTTCTGATGATGTAACCTTCTATCTCCTCAGAATCTCCGACTGTTCAGTGCAGATTCGTTCGGATTAGTGGTGATGCGCTTCGAAGCCAGCATCTTAGTAGGTTTCCCGGA
>JAJAVP010000381.1:34834-58069 GCA_020740425.3 Heterorhabditis indica
GATTATAGAAGAACATTAGAGGAAGATGAGAATTGACAGCGTTGTTGCTAACTTCGCTCTACACTTTTATAGCTCTCACTAAAAATGATAATATGTAGCTATATAATGTTATCTATCTACTGGAATCTTCAATTAGTGACTGCTACTCACTTTTAAGAGTTTAAATTGTAAGTAAATCATTGACTAGAAACTATTCTATACATTAATAGTGTAATCCGTGATGGCAAGGCGGTTGAGAAAGTATAATGTAGTGCTAGTCTTTCCTCATAGGCGATATGCGACATCCCATTACTTATATAAAAAGGCTTAATAACAAATAAGGATTAGAATGGTGTTACCCTAAAAATCTTTTTAAATTCAATATTTAACAGTTCTTAACTTCCTGATATTCTTATCATTATAACAAATACATTTAACTTTAGAGTCCAAACCCACGTTGTCGTTCGTAAGCCTGGTGAATTGGCCATGCGTCTGGCTTTATCAGCTTTCATCATTTTTATTTCATATCTATGCCTTGGGGTCAGTTTTATTCCCATATCTATAAAATATATACATTATTAGTAAACAATTATCACTCTTTTTTATTACAGTAACAGCGTGCTAAGTTTATTTCCTACCGAAATTTTTTATTATCTTATAGCAAGTCTGTATTAAGCCTTCTAGATTAAATCGATTAAAGGTACAAAATTTGGAGATTACTCAACGCGTGAACTAAATACCAATGTCGAATCATTGGTACTATTTGCAACATTTGCTTAATATTTATAGGTTTTAAAATATTTATAATTATTATCTGGGAGACTTTCCATTTTCTACCGGTTTGTTTAAGTGAAATCAAGAATATCTCTAGGTATTCTCACTACTCTCATCTATGACACCTCCGGCTGACGCCTGGATGTACCGCACACTCTGGTTTGTGGTGAACGACGTACTCTGTGCAAGTAATGCTCCCGTCCTTTTAGCACTAAATCGCCCCGTACGGAAAGTATTCTTAAGGCAAATTGGTATTAAAGCCAAGGGCCTCCATACTAAGAACTCTATACAACATGTCTAAAATATTTTAAAAAGCTCTGCCATTAATTCAGTGATCTCTGTATCTGATTACTCAACTAAGTGTTTATTTTGGTTATTCATAAGATTTGGAGATAATACTTGGGATTTTATGCTATTTTTGGAGTTCAGATTTTGGGGCAATAACATTTTAGAATAATGAAAGGATTTTTACATATTTTCAAATTAATATTCTCATAACAGTCTTTTTTTTAAAAGTAGAGTTTTCATTATTTGAACAAAATCCGAGAGAATAAACGTCTTAATGGTAATATGTTTGATAGTTTTAATATTTTAAAAGATATTAAGTCTAGGAATTCTAGTATCTTTGTTACTGGGTTTATATCCAAGATATTATATTTCCTAGACAAGGAGTAGTGCAAAGATGCATAAGAGTTTCTTTTAATAGGGCAGAACTTAGGAAGAATGTGGAAGAAAATTTAGCACACCATTATCTGGATAAGAAATTGTGAAAATTATTTACTGGTAATGTATATTATAGATGTGAATAAAATTGACACAAGGCATGGATATGAAGGAAGAATAAAACTTTAAGTTAATTTTTTCTTAAATATTAAATCAGTCGAATAAATGTTTTGAAATATGGTGACTAATATATATTAGCTTTTACTGGAACTAGTTTAACTTAGAATACTTTAAAAACTACTGCAATACCGGCTCATATTTGGTTGCCGGAGTATTCTATCCAGTCCTCATTATTTTTATTTCAGAACGGGAACTTATAGAGTTATTACATACATGGAAATGATCAGAAAGTTCTCAGTGCATCACTTTATATTATATCTAACATTTTCAGATGTCCATTTATGTTACGAAAGATGAAACCTAGATTAATACTGACTTTTCACGTGCCTTCATTTAAAATTTGTCCTTTAAATCATAATAAGTTACCCCTAATTAATATTGCTCATATTCGTGAACTTCCTTTTCCGAAGTCTCTATAAAGTTTATTGTTTTCACATATTATAGCTCTTATAAAGTTGCAACCACCCTCGTAATATAACTCAGATGAATATGGTAGAGATAAAAGTGTGAAGTAGCTTGTTGATATTACACAGACTATATCCCATTTATTTGTTTAGGTAGTCGCGTGAATCATATTTATAAATCAATTTATCTGTTTAGATTAATAATCTTTTTAAATACTTTTGAAATATAGCGGGGTTTATTAGTTTTATTTGGTATTCATTTTGTTCGTTTTCGGTGATAATTATTTTATCCATAATTAACTTTGTGACGTGGTTTATTTTGCTTGACAGGAGTATGACATTATTCATTTCAACTCGTATGTTCAATCAAAACTCCTTACGGCAGATTTTTACCTCCATTTTCTACCGTACTAGGTTTGTTTTAGTGATAAAATTAGCTATTTTATGAAAGATATATGCAGTTATATATGGATAAACTCAAATCAATGAATATTAATGACTTTTAACACCTAAAATGTTTTGTTAATTTAACTTGGTTATTAGGTAAATGCTAACACTTATGGTTCCAGTTTTATTCGCATAATTTAACTCATTTTCACGTTTTACAGGTTTCGTTTTAGTGCTACAACAATGAAGGAACTTGGCCACTTTATAACACCCATTGAGGGAACCTATGATCCTGGACAGGTTTAATTATCAAGAATATAATTTTTAATTGATCGTTTATCGGTCACACTCTTTCAGCTATTTATTCACAAAACATTTGCCTATAGAGGTGTTGTAGTATGCGCATTTAATTGTCGGTTCCAAGAGAAAAAGAATGGTTCAAGGTATGTTTATTCAGTCAACTGAGATTAATTAAACCTTATGCTTAAATTGTATATGCCATTTACTATTATAGTGAATACTATTGCAGCGTAGTTAAATTTCTAAACTTATGCTATCCTAGAATAATGGGTACTATTTTCAGTGATAAAGTGATATCACGCAAGAACTATTACCAAGTTCTCATCCATCGTCCTGATTGGGCTCATATGTCATTTCCTGTTGATCTAACGTCATATTTGATGGAAGGCACTACACGTGGAGAGAAGTTGTTAACACTTATAAAGTGATTAAACATTTATTTGGTTTCAGTTATATTTCTGAAAAAAGTACTTCTCTTCCATTTTACAATTTTAACAGTTGTTCGTTATTAGATCTCTACTATTTTTAACAGTTTCCATTAAATATTCATGGAATCATTATTACTAGTTGTCATGTCTATAAAACATCTTAGTATAAGGATAATCAGTTATAGTTACATCTTTGTTTATTCAGATCATCTGAAGAAGTAACTGTAAATGATTACTTAGATATTGCTGGTTTACAGTTTTGGTTTAAGGTAGGACATTTTGTGATTTAAGAACGGTGTTGAGATTTATATTTTCACAAGGAGAATGGGAAGGAGATTTATTTCAAATAAGAACTTTTACAGTGGTATGGATTGTGTGTCTCACTGCGATATTTTACCATACTTGACTACTGAGAGCTCACCGATGGAACACGATTTGTTCGAGAGGATATTCAATACCAATGGGGATCGAGATGGTTTATTTGATTATATCTGTATTTTGTTTCACGATTGACTTATTTACATAAATTTAAGGCTCTGGTGTGCGCATAGTTATGAAAGCGAATTTATTCGAGAACTATATGGCTTCTCAGCGGTCTTGGTTAGCACCTAGAGATGTTTACAGGTAGCTTGTAATATTGTAATAGTTATTTCCACTTTAAAAAAATCTATTATTATACATAGAATAAATTGTGCTATTCATTTGTTCTTTGGCTACTGAGTTTAGTGCATTGTTATATAGGCTTACTATTACTATTATATCATTAAGACGATTCTCAAAGCCAAGGGATAAAAGTATTGTCCTTTTACATGACGGAAGTTCTATAACTTACTTATAGACACAAGGTTAGTATAATAGCCGTTTTTTAGAGAGGTAACAGAAAATATTGGAGTCACAGTGACCACTTTTTATCTCGGACCAAATTTGGTATCTGGACAACAACGTCATATGTGGCGTTATGTAATTCGGTAAGGCAATTCTTTGGTGATGAAATTATAAAAGTTTAAGACCGCAATTGTTTTTCCATATGTGAATTCGCATGAAACTTATTTTAATAAACCTAGATGTATGGATGTGCTTTTCAAACAATTTAAAAATTTTCTTGCAAAAGGTGACCACATAAAAAAGGTAGACACTGAGTAAAAGTTAATGTGATTTTCCAGCAGTCCCTTATTAAAGTTATTACATTGAGTTGAATATATATAAATTATATATAATTCAGGATCGAAAACAGCTCTCCAGAGAATCCAGTAATTTTACGGGAACGATCACTTAAAATCTATTCCTTAAATAATATGAATCAGGCGCATGGACATGGCGTTGTTGGCAAAGTAACTATTATTATTTGTTTATATTGAGTAATTTAATACTTAGGAAAGATGTAGTGGAGATAGAGTTATACTATTAGATGTTTAAAACTATATTTTCTGGAGTGTTTTAACGCTATTTTTAGCAACCTGAACTGAATGCCCAGTCACCTGCTTTCCAGTTTAGTAGCACTGTTGAATTACCTCACTCAAAAGGCGGTCATATGTGGTATGCATGATATTATAGGTTTAATATATTTAATCTATTTTCTAAATTGACTTCAAATTTTCATCTCAAGGGGGCGTTTCAAAATGGAACGTTGTGACGGTTCCACTTTTGATGTTTCTATACCTACTGTTGTGTTGGAATCCTTTGATGAAAAATCAATGGACACAGCAGAAAAGATAGGAAAGTGAGCATTTAACTTTCCTGTATTATATTTTATGTAGGCTTATTGTTATATAAATCTGAAGACCTTCGGTTGATTGTAAATATGGTTAAAATATACTGAACTGAATGCTGTGTATTATTATTGCATAAGATCTATTGTTTCTATTGATAGTAGAATTACGATATTTGGATTTTGATTGAGATAGTTAATTCCATGTTGTGATCTCTGCATTACTCTTCCCATTGCGAATTTGTGTGATACACAGTTAACGTCTGTAATTTTAGTAGGAAGGCATCAATAAATGCTAGAATTTCCTTGATATTTTAATCCACATGTACGCTGTTTAGAGATTAGCATTTAATTTTCAACTTAGGCTAGTTGTATGACATCATTCCTTAACCTAGAAAATCTACTATTATAGCCTTTTAGGTTTAGAAATGCTGTAGTTAGGATAAATTTTGACTTTCTTGAAGAGACATTTGAATAGATTGATGTGTTGCACTATTTTGCTATTTAATTTAGTTTTTGATTAGTTCTGAAAAATTTCTTTGTTGAAAGGGTTTCTATTTTTATAAAAATATGCATACTTTTAACAGATTAAGTTTTTAAAAGGCGGAAGTTTATCAGGAATTTCATTATTTCTTCAGTTTACCTTACAATTGGGGGATGTGGTATTTTTCATAAATGTATTAATAGGTAATTATATGACTGTGATTTCTTGTTGCTTCGCCACCACTTGGATGAGGTCGCGGACATTTTCAGTAGTTTTATTTCTTGTAAGCGTGATGGACACTAACGTATTATTTTCTGGGATACTTAGATCCTTGAGCTGTTAATTTAATCTCGTTCTGGTAGTGATCCATCTCCCCCAAAATAGGTGAGTTCAAAAAATGATCTTTCCAGTGACTATCGTGATATCGTACAATTTTAGAGAAAAGTTAGACTGTCTAAGGAGGTTCATTTAACAGTATATGGTGGAGAACTACTTAATTTTAAACAATTTACAGTGATGTAGGATTTAAGTTTTCCACTCATTTAATTTATGCTGAAATACGTTATTACTAAGAAGTGAATAATAATTAGATCTAATTAATTTTAACCAAGTTTACTAGAGACTAGTATTATTACGTAATCTGGACAATTTTGAGACGACTAGGATTATCATTGCTGATAATCTTCCTAAAATCAAGACTTCATTTCATATTTAGTACTTTTTCAATTTTAATGGTATTCACATATGATAATCTTTTTTACTTTCAGCCCCCAATACTTCTAAGTATTTGATTTTATAGTTTGACATTTATGACAGTTAATTTATGTGATAACTGTAAGCCTGAAAATTGTGACACTGGCGAGTGGTAGTTCGATTGCATGGGCTAATCTCTTACACATTCCAGTGACCTCTTATTACTAAGTACTTAGTAAAAATGAGTAGTATCGACATAAGAAACTAATTCGAAATATGCTTTCACATATTTCTAATTACTTGTATTTTGCACATATTCGTTTATTCCTTTCGTGCTTTATATCTAAGCCTGTTAAACTCTGAAAAAATTATTTGTTTAAGGACTAGGTGCAATAAATTTCTTATGTTAGCTAAAAAAGATTGTTGAATGATGTAATGATACATGCATTTCACTAATGTATTCGTTGCTAAGCCTATCATATAGATAAAACAACTTGTCAAAGTTAATTTACAAGGGTGCTTTCTTAGAACTACCATAGGATGAATTTTATTTACTAGTGAACAATACAATAAACAAAATTAATATAACTGTACAAATGCAAATTTGGAAATGACTGTTCATTCAGAAACCTTTCATAATTACTATTAATAATACAGAACCGTTTGTTCTCTTTCAGTAGTCTTTACTAAAGTTCAACATAATGGTTAAAATTAGGATTACATCAAATTCAAAATCTGATTCCGAAATCATATATTTAATTCGGTTTCAGATATCTGATTTCGAATTTGCACAATCCTATTATACTAATGAAATCAAAACTTGAGCCAAATGGCTCAAAATACCGGTATTATGCACTTATTAAACACAATTATAACATCAATGCTTGCAATCCTAACTGGACTTCAGTTCGAGCAAGTTTGATATAAAAATAAGATGCTTGTCTTCTAGAGAGACCTTTGTCCATTCGTTTGAAACTTGGCGAACGTAGATCAAGTATTTTGCATACAATCTATATATGGGACATACATTTTTAACAATACCAGTTCAAAACGAAGACTAAGCAAACTTTCTACGTTTTCCGAGAAAATATTTCTGCTAATGGGATATAATGTGAACTAAAATTGGTATATTATGGTAACAGACAAAAAATATCTATTAGAACAATACATAGGTTGTTGAGGAATAAATGTGCTAGGCATTCTGTCCAAAAGTACTTGACTGAGCAGTCATTCGTAGATATGACTCATGTGATATTAACAATGCCCGTATCACATCAAAACTTTAAGGACTTGTCTACCGCATTTATCAGATGTGACTCTGGACTAATTAGTCCCTCACTAGTTTTGAAGAGAAAGTCATTAATTTACACCAGAGTATTAAATATCAAAAAATCAACTACTATGGATAATCTCTTTGAAATCCGATTAAACATTACAATTTCCTAGTCATATTACACAGTAGCGAGGCACTGACCATCGACAGTAGCACGCTGCTTTTGTTTTTTATCCTTCATTCGTCGATTCTAAAAAGCTTGAAACTAGAGCATAAGAATTATTGGAAAAACAATAGCCGAAATTACTTTGGAATTCAATGTACGCATATCAGTATGAACCTTTTGAATAAGGCAACGCTAAAGAAATTTAATATTTTACAATATAGTTTTAAAATCTAGCAATCTAGCATCTTGGACGAAATTTTAGAAATACAGCTTAATGCTGACCTGAAACCATATCTTGACTTGTCTCTCCGTGAGGGCGAGATTTCTTGCGAGCTCCCAGCGCTTCTGCTTACTCACATAGCTATTGTAGAGGAACTCCTTCTCTAGCTCCAGCGTTTGATATTTTGTGTAAGGTTTCCTCTTTTTTCTCAAGGAATGATTTCCAGTCCAGTCAAGTGGAGGTTCTAAAATGTATAATATTAATGCACTACATTGATTACCTATATTATCTATTCTCAGCTGTGCAAATTTATCATGACATTTTTCTGCCCACTAACCATTAATAGCCGATATATAACTAGTCACACTTATTAAATTAAAGAGATATATCGTATTCACGGCGCGCAGCTGCCGACTGCCATGTTAGTGGGATTGAGATCCGTACGGAAAAGTCGTAAAACCCGACCATGATCAGAAGGTTTACGATTCCCCAAGCTCAAATAAAGCTGGCATGCTAATTGAACGCTAGTCGGGATGCTTGTTTTTGAGAAGAAAACTACAGTAGTTTGGGTAGTGGTGCGGAAATTGTCTAACCTATTTTGTTCAATAGATTCAGCAAAATTAGAAACTATGATATTAAAAAGAAAGAAAGCCCATATTTCAAAAGAAATTAAAGAATTAAGCTTGCTAATGATACACATTTCGAGGATTTATTAAATGCTCAAATCATGAATATTTCTTGTTTATATCACTCAATTTCAAAACATTAGAACAATAAACGGCAATTACTTTATAATAAAATAAACTCAAGCTAATGCCAACCAATTTATTTTATAATGTCATGTATGCTCACATTTGTTTCGAATGCTATCACTTCAGATATTTTTCCTTCAGTCCCTGTATTAAATATAATATGTCATGGTTATTGTGTGCTTTCATCCCTTTAGTGGAAAGGCGGTGAATTCAAAGGATTATCTTGTGAATTTGCATTGCTTGTCACAATGAGTAAGGCAAGAAGTGCGAAAAGAAGACACATAATTGGTTCTTCTCGGATACAGAATGCATTCATATGAGAGTCGGGCGGAAATAAACCCTAATGAAAGTACAATAGTCACAAATAATGTGAGAAAAATTCTAAATCAATAAAATTACTTCTAAATCAAGTATTCTAACTTCTATCATTAATAACGAACACAAGAATATAGAGATATAAAAGTACGCACGTTTTAATATTTGTAATCTCGTACCGAATCGTAACTTTTTCGTCTAATCCCGATGGCCGTAAATATGATTCATGACCAAGTTTCTCAATTAGATAGACAGATCTGCTAGCATAATGCCTCGGTAGAAACCGCTTAGTTTGTTGACTACTAAGCCTAGTAAAAAATAGTATTCATATTTAGACAGATTCCATTATGTTAGTACTGTGGTATATATATTCTTTTAAACTTAACTTTAATTTAAATGAAACCAGTTATGGAAATTTTTTTCAAGCTAATAGCCCCTTATTAAACTGTGCTTACAGATATACTTTTAAAAAAGAGGAAAGGTTTAAATATTTTTCAATAGTCCCTTCGTCAAAGATGATTAATCTAAAAAATAACCAACAATCCAAGATCGTTAAGCTAAATTAATGTACATTTGTAACGAAATTCTGTCGGTTGTCATTTAATGAATTTTCATACGATTTTTTTTGCTTAGTATACGAAAAATTAAAAAGAGAAGATCTGAAAATACTTTCAGTTTCTTTTTCAAACTGATTTTTAAAAATTGTTTTGATCACTGCAGCATAATTTTATTTATGTTAATTTAAATTGACATCAGTATTGATTGTTGTTCCTCTCATTCTTGCCATTTTGAAAACATTGCTTCCAAAATATTATAAAATAGTTATTTTGGCAGACTAAACTGCTACATGGTTAGACTTATTTCCTGTACTTTTAAAGTATAGGAGCAAAATGATATATAAGATTAGAGATACTACTGAAATTTGTTAAATGGAACATTACTTGATTCTATACTAAGTTATTGTTTTAATCTATAGCCATTAAGTACTAATATGATAATAAATAAACTTCACAAAATAATTATATCCTGGAATCGGTTCTTATAGTAGGCGATTAGACTTTAATCTATAAAATTCATTAAGCCTTTCAAAGCATTTGGTATAAATCTCGCTATTCTTAGGGCGTAATCCGCCTATTTGTACTCTTCATCTTTTTCGGCAATAAAAAGAGCACGCAGGTGCGTCCTCTATCGTTCCAAAACGCCATAAAATATCTGTTGTTTGCCGTTTTTGACGCATTCAAAACATCCACGAGGAGCATGGCTACGCGAGAGAATGTGCTCCAGTGAGAAACGCAGATATGCGAACTAATGATCTAAGGCAAACAGCTACGGTAATCGAAGGCAACGATGAATAAGCAATATTGCGTCTCTTTTTAACCACTTTCAGTTATTAAATATAGAATAATACAATCCAGTATTAGTAGTTGAAACAGTAAAAAGTAGCCTCGCTAAATATTTTGATTTTTACGAAATCTTTATACTACTTGGAGAATGAGTCTGGGAAGCATAACAATCTATTTTATTCTCTCTTTGGGAATATTTATTCCCTAGAAAATGCCACCTATCATAAATGATAATTTTAACTAACATCGCTATTATAAGATAATATATTTAAAATTCTTTTCTGTCAAATTAATGAACACTTTAAATTGTTCTTTTAAACTAACGGAACTAGTGAAACCCCGAATTAGATAGAATGGAAATATTGACTTTCTAAAGCGTAATTATTTTATATATAAAATATGAAAAGTATTATAAATATGAAAATGCTATAAGAATGGAGATTGTAGTAAAACTGAACATATTAAGCATGGAAATTCAAGAATTACAAATGGGTATAAAGGAAATTTGGAAATATGGTATGAAAATACTAGACAATTAACTTGTAAATCCACGTTTAGAGATTTTATCCGCCAGGGCTTCATTTGCAAATAACTCCTTACATGTATATGAAGCATAAATACAAAGTAGAATGGTATCTATTGATCACTATTAATTTTTCGTCAAGTAAAATAATTTAAAACAGATGGAACCATCCCTTTGGTCACCGTAGTAGTTCTCTCCGATTCATGTTATCGTTATCCGCACGCCAATCTACGTTGCACAGGTTTTATGAGTATGGCGCGACGTAGAATTTTGGGATTAAAAAGACACTTTTTCGCCGGTAGTCAATTAGTACACTAGTATCCACAAAATCAAGGCCTATGGCTTTGAGGCTAAGACCCAGAATAGCATAGAAGTGCTAATTTGAGGTATTCTTTATAACCAGAATAGAGTACATAAAACAAACAAAATAAAAATCCATGGGATGTTGTATATCTAATTATATTTTATTATCTAAGCTATCGTACTGGCATATTTATAATTCTCGAGTGATTTTCTCTAAATTCAAACAGTTATTCCACTTCTACAAAGTTGTTAAAATAACAGTTATTCTATCTTATGGACTTAGTGGCAAGAATTTAATTTTTCCAACCGCCTAGGTTGCTCCCCACCCACTACCTCCAGCCTCGTCAGCCACCGCATTTACAGCTTAATTAAACATCGGCCGCCGTTGGCTCTCGCCGAAATACTTTTATAGACCAGATGTCAGATATACGATCAAAACACCACTTTCATATACACATGTATATATATGAAAGTCTATATGGAATATAAAACGATTAATTCAAATGATTCTTCTGATTTGTTAGCGTACTAGAACTTCTTAGCATTAAAACTGGATAGGACATTATATTTAATGATATTTTTAAAACCCATTTTGTATGAAGTAAAAGTAGCATTTGGACATATTGTTTTTCAAATTTTATTGAAAATTTATTAGTCTTATTTAATGTAAATCATTGCAAGTGTTTTTCCTCTATCGACCCCTCTGAAATCATTTAATATTTCTCCAAAACGTGCATCTTAAGTGATGGGGTGTGAATATTTATGGTGTGATAAGGAGCTGCTGCACTATCAAAGGCAAATGGAAGAAGGTAGAGAGAACATTGTAGGTTGAAGATTATCAGACAAACAGACAACAGAGGCAATACTGTTATGGTTCCGAAACGCAGACATGATATTAAGATAAAAGAAAACCCGCCGGCAGGGAGAAACGTCAACGTACAAAAGCAATGGTCACGGGATACTGTAGGTACAGTACTCAAGGGCAGAGATCATTGAGATAGTGAGGATACTTAGAAAGAAATAGAGCAACCCAATGCTTAAATGGGAAGAAATCTGTTAAATAAAACGATATATTTGTAGCCACATAGTTGAGCGGCGACAAGGTTTCATGACAGTCGTAAATGGGCAGACAGCGTATTGATTAGCCTATTTTGGACTGTTTTCCTTGTGACGAAAGGTAGCAATTTTAAGAATACCTAATTATATTTGGTTACTTACTTAATTTTCTAACACAAGATTAGGGCATCAGTAACCACTTTAAATCACCTTATTAGCCTTCGTTTACTTTACATCTATTGAGTCTATCATTAAAAGACCTGCTTTACCGTTGTATTAATATTAATAATAGTTTTCCTTAGATAAAATTTATCACATAATATAATTATAAGAGGCTGGTAATTGCATGATAATCCCTATTTTTTTTCTTGCTGTTTGTTTATTCATAGTCGGTTACTACAATAAATAATGTTTTATATTAATGTAGTTACCAATAACTTAACCTTAGCAGAATCCTACTGTTCTATTTCGTGATCTAGGTATGCTCAGTAATTGCCAAAGTGATTTATTCTTACCTGCTAAGCCGCTCATATCCATCATTTGCTGAGTATAAGATGTGGCTCCAAAAGAGTATTGCTGTGCGTAAGGGTGGTAGCCAGGCCACGACGTTATTCCTGTAGGGTAGAAGTCTGGAGGACACATAGGATTCACAGCAGCTGACATCATATCAAAACCTAAAATGCTAGACTATTCCTAACATTGCAAAGTACTGTTTTATAGATATTAACTCGGTCGAATGGTTGAATAAAACTTAAAAAATATCTATCAAAAATAAATAGAGCTGAAATATCACTGATTTTTCGAAATAAGTAAATAAAAACTGGCCACTAGAAGGTGGTACAAATTTTCCGGGACCAGCTCCATTTACATTAGAGGCTGCTGCAAAAGCTTTCTGAGCAGCTTGCCAATCAGGGTATCCCATATAGTTGTGCGACATCTGACCTGATGAAGTGCTGTAATAGGATTGTTAATTACGTTTAGTAGATGTTAAAATAACTTTGAACTTTCTATCTATTTTCACTAAAAAATCTATCCTACTATAAATAATTCCTTATTACTGGTTGATTTATTGTTATTTTATGTTTTTCCCTATTTTTCTCTGTATATCTATTGTCAAATTCCTTAAATATCTTATAAGTGAATTTTTTGCAGGTGCTACCTCGTTGGAACAGCAGGTGGGGAAGCTTCACTGTTACTTCTTTCAGAGTGAGCATCGGTTTGGGTACCTGTGGGTTGGGGCCAGAAAGCGCCGTGTGAAAGGTTGCGGCATGCGCCAGGATTTAAATTAAAACCACTGAAATATGAATATGTCGACATTATTTCAGTGAAAATTTAATTATTCGTTGTTACAATAGTCATTCTGTAAGTAGAATTAAATACAAGTTTTTCACTATCATAATTACATCGCAGTTACGATACCATATTACAACATTCAGTACTAATTCTAGTATTAATTTCTTCGATCTGCAATAGTTGTCCTACTGAAATAGTCGTATTAATTGATTACAATAACGATAGCTAATCAATGCAGTAAAGTCTGTTATGGATATATTTATTTGTATGCTCGTTGGGTAAAAGTTATCTCATATTGAATTAAACAAATATGCTATACAACTAAAACGTCTACCTGTGTGCAGACGCTGGATTCTGTCCTTGATTCATCATTGTCATCACAGAAATCATATCATAGAGCTAACATGCGATACAGTAGTAACGAGAACTGAAAGTATATTGAACTTAACGCTTAAAGTAAATCTTAAACAGAAGCAAGAGGAAATTCTTCGGAACACAAAAATGAAAATATGCTACCATTATTATTATGTAATACGTTATTTTCTTTCGTCTCCATTACCTTCCCCCGTTTAAATAGCAATTATTCCACTCCACTTCTAATTCAATCGATATTCTGCTAAAGTGATTGTCAAAATAGACTTAGAAGAGAAATATATGATGTAGGTGATATATGGCAGAAAGAACATAAGTCTCATCTAAGGATAGAATAAACTAATACAAGATAGTGGGCATTGAACTGAACATAAATAAGTGGGTTCCCATTATTAATACAATAAATTCATATAGATATTATATATATATTGGAAATATAAGGCATCTTTACTATTAATGCTATAGAGCAACAAAGTTAACTTGCGGATAACCTGTTCTGTAAAACTCACGCTATTTTACTTAAAATAACCACTGTAGTGCTATTCGATATGATTTTAGGCAAATTGTCTACTCCTACCAGACAACATTCATTATCATAACTAGAGTCATATGTGTGTTAGTCAAGCCTTTTAGGACATTTAAGGTTTCACAGCAAACCACTGTTGACTAAAACAATGTAATTCAATTAGTGCTGTATTATCATCGTATGTAGGCTATAACATTGGTACTACTTAAAATCCAATTATTCTAGGTAAAATGGAAGTGTTTAAATTTATATCTACTAATGAACGGTGATTATGTGAGATATTTTTAGGTAATTGTAGTTTTTCATGATCCCGGAAATTTTCTGTTTTGACAAGATTAGGTGGAAGAGCCCCGTAAATAGTGGGGTGGGTGTTAGTTACCAAGTTTACGATCTAGGGAGAAATCAATAGCGAGCGTTGTACGCCTATGCGCCCGCCGCGCTGGCTCAACTGGTTTCCGAATACCGTAATCCTTGGTGAACTGAAATTACCAATTAATAAGAGTTACAGAATATATTTTTGAAATCTTGCTGTTGTAGGCTAAGTTTATCATTTATTAACTACCTTTTATACAAGTTGAATAGATTTAACTCACACGCATTATTTAATACTATATTAAAAAGAGAAATACCAATTGTAATGGATGCTTATGCGTAAATAATACAGATCCTTTGTATCTAAGCCCAAACGTTTTATACAAAATGTTAACTAGACTTCACCAACAATCTGATTATTTTTTAAAATTCATTTCAATAGACTCCAAAGATGCTTTTAACTTGTCTTAATGGTATTAATTAATTTTCCACATACTAATAGAGAATTGTACTACAGCTTGTCATGCATGGAAAAAAATCTAGAATATGCTAATATTAGAACTTTCAAATAATGGGTGATAATAGATAATTAAAAAATGACTCGTATTTATTGTAGATAACAAAACATTTAAAAAATAAGAGTAAAGAACGAATGCATAAATGTTGAATACTAATCTATATTCAAAGGTTTATTTAAAATATAGACCAAAACGACAGAATTGGATTAAGAACATGCTTACATTTCCTTGTTTTCTTTATTATTTGGAGTAGTGACATAAAGTGTAGCTTTAAAATACCATGTCCCAAAAAATATTCTATGCCTAGCATATTCATAGCAGAAAACTTTCTAAGAAACTTTACGGCAATACAGTGTTATTAAAAACGCCGCGGATTCTAACTGTGGTTAACTGGATGGTTGATAATGAAAAGAGTAAGTAAGATAGAACTTAAGGAAATAAAACAAAAAGTAGCAAGAAATGTGCTACTTGGATTCTGGCAATGAACATCTAAGAAGTATTTAGTCTTTCTTTAGATAATTATAGTGATACACAGTAGCTTTAGTTATTTAATGCTCATTTTGAAGTGTCATATGCATATTGGTATATTCTTATTAGGCATGTTTAGTTTTGTTTTCTTGCACTAGTTGTCATGAATCGTTTAGCGATGTAGTTAACTATATTTAATGGTAGCTGAGCTATCAATAGACGAACATACATTATGATAGGATAGAACCAATAAAATTGATACTAACAAAGTAAAATGGATAGTTAAAAAGTTTTATAAGGCCGCGCTGCGGTCGACTGCGGCGGGCCGTAGTGAGCCAGCTGTGGGAGGGCGGCCAAGTGCCACGCCCCAGACAGTACCCAACCAATTGTAAGACACCTTCAACTAAGAAGGATTATCACACCATTTGATGCTGAATCGAAGTAAAACATATTCAGATCCCATTGTCTTTAAGTTTTAAAACTGTTCCCAAATAAATGAACTATTGACAAATTTAAATATTATTCAACTAATTATGCATAGGAATTATCAAATAAATTTTATAAATTATTAATTGAATTAATTTGCTTTATATTAAGATATTTAATGAAAAAGCTGATTGCATCATTTATCAGTGACAATTAATATTGAATGCACTAATTTTCACTAGAAAATCAGCACAATGTAATTGAATATTTGCTGTGTAAGTTAAAATGTGTACTTACTCTCAAAGTAAGTCATGAAATAACCAGATTTTGAAGAACATTAGTTCCTGCACTGCTAAAGGCGATCTTTCAGAAACGCAAATCTGAAAACACTAGTGACTTTAAAGAAAGATTTACTGAATTGTTAAATCATTACATATGTATAAGTATTCAATCTTATTATAAAATCTGTTATTTGAAAAGTGGTTGAGCAATCGTTTCCGACAGTCTTCGATGTTAGTTCGAAATATAAATTTGTTGTTACTATAGGCTTCTTTACTCTTTTAAGCTGTAAATACTAACAAATTTTAGTTGTTAATCATAGTGAAAATCCCGGACAAGCAGTTAATAAACGAATTCTTAATTTTAAACAAGTGACATTTAACAGGCTTGGAAATAAGAAATTCGATCTATATTATTTTGGCAAGTACATAGCAACAATAGGATTCAATATAAAATGAATACACGTTTCTTATTTGCATTTTCTATCTTTTAGTGGCATTAAGATTAATATAAGATATGTAACACTGTTCAAAGAGTACCGCTCCGTATACACACAAACACGCCTAAGGGTTAAGGTAATAGGATCATCAGATAAATGACAGTTCACACCTGGCGCAACGACGATCCTATTTATAAATCCTAGCAACTGTTTTTATAAAAGAATACCTATGGACAATGTCCGTATGAATAACAATTTTAGAAATGCTTATGAAGGAGTTCTTAACGGGGGCTAACATTATTTTTTTAAGTTCAGAACAAACAGTTCAGAGTAGTCATTGAGATTCTACACTGAAGCCCTTCTCCCTGGCTTTTTCACTTGTCGAACAGCCATTCCCACCCAGTAAAGCATTAATCTGTCTTTTTGCAAACATTTTTCGCGCACTGTTCCCTATTTAGCACGTGCTTGCGGTTATTTATATGGAACTTAATGACACTTAAAAGTGCATAATTGAAAACAATCTCACATCTTCCACTTTCCCCTATTATTCTTTCGTTTGTATCAACATTCTACTTATCGAAAAGTTTTTCCTATTAAAAATAAAGGCTAATCATCCGATATTTTATAAATTAATAACATCCATTTATTTCATATAGGAAGTATACAATTTTACAAGTAGAAAAGAACTGAAATTTAGGACGTTATATTACGGAATAAATAACCAATTCAACTAAACTAATGTTAACATGTAGGCAAAAATAGCATGCGATATTTTGATTCACAATTGTTATCCATAATAAAAAAATTCTTTATTGTAAGCATGAAGCTTCCTTAAAATGAAGCATTCTTTTCCTGCAATATACTGTCAGTTCTTCTATCAGAGTGATAACATTTACACGGAGAAATGTTGCCTAGTTAAGGCTACTGTATAAATACATCTTAGAATAAAATATTCGAAAAGTGGCTGGGTCCTGTGGAAAATAAAGTGACACTGTTATCCGTGAATGTGACATCTTAATAAGTGATATTTCGTAACATTTTATTATTATACAATATTAAACGCAAGAGTACACAGACAAGAATAAGTCTCTATAAAGCAAATCTTTTTTATACAGAAGCTGATCGTTCTAAACAATCAATTACTGCGTCATTTCCTTAAACATCCAAAGTGACATCCGAAAAATGCCTGTTCCACACTGTTATCGGAATTGCTTGCCCAGGGAATAATGATAGCGGTACCCTTTCAACAGCAGCCACTGCAAAGGTTGTAAATTATATATAGCATACAAACATACACCTTTACGGTCAATATATCAGATCCAGGAATTATCGATTCATTTGAATTGATTTATTGATTGGGGATGTCAAAATTTGGTCAATATGCATCACAATTTTGATATCAGAGGGAAAGAATCAAGTTCAGATGTGCTATGCCTAAGTATAGGTATTAAAAGAATGATGAATTGTACTGACAAGTTCTGTTATGTAACAATATATAAATATGGATACTGTAAACAACGGCATCTTTTTATGTAGGTCTGAACTTTGCCAAAAGGATAATGTTAGCACACTAAAGTTGCATAATGTAGACGTTTGCTAGGTGTGAAAGGTCGAGGATGTACGATAGTGCATAAAATGGAAAATGTTGACATATTGCACAAATATGGAAAGTTATGTATTAGCATTAAATTCGAACCACTGACTGTAATTTAAGCTGCTATAACATTGTTTCATCAAATGTGTATTGTATTAAGTGATGAATCTGACTGCATAATTCGACTTAGCCTATTTATATTTAGTAGCTTCATTAAGTCACACAGGAGTTTTTTTTACTGTGACTTGGTATATTCTTACTTGGTTTGTTTAAATATTATGTCATTTTATTGCACGCAATTTTTTGGTTCATTTCTTCTCACAGCCGGCAACTACAAAGGCGCTGAAAAATGTAATCGAGCACGCCAGTTGTGTCCTATCTAGCAACAGAATTTGAACAACATTTCCAATTATCAACGAATTATCACACTTGTCACTAAAGAGAAGGGACAGTTGACAGCACTAAGTGAAACAGTTGGTGAAAACAGGAAATCAGTTTAGGCTTGCAGCGATGTGCATGACTTCTCTCCTCCATCATCTAGACAGTACATGCCGCTATCGGTTTCCTTTCAAAATGCGCTCTCACGGTTTAAACTTCGTGTCCGCCCACTCGTCTCGCTAGGATATAATCAGTGTGAAGAAGCACTGTCAAATGCACTACTTTTACAGAGTAATATATACTTTATCAAAAATTTTAACAATACGAAAATAAACTAAGATAATCGAGCTCCAATTAGGCACCTGTTGTTTTTTGAAGTCATAAATAGATTTGTACAAAAAACAATGACTTTCTTGGACGCCATTATTATTTATTGAACTTTCTGTTAACCTATAAAATGCATTAGTTATAGAGCGTTGCTAGAATGAATTGAACTATTTTTATTAATTTTTGGTTTGAAATGGCTATTGAACGTTAGTTTTAAAACCACATTTAAACTTTTTGCAAAGCAAATTATGATCTTCAGTTATTACCTTATAAAATAAAATGCTCTATTTGAAATGTAAGATAACACAGTCATTATCATGATAATACAGCAGGTTTTATTACTCTCTGGGTAGCTGAGAACTTGAAAAATATTCATCAAAAGCATTAATTATGCCAGTTTTGTATTTCCCCATGAAAAGTATTGAGAATGCTATACGCATAAGAACTATATTTTATAACTCGAAATTTACCGTACTAAATATTTCTTGGCTAGCATTTTCATTCCAGCATGCTTCTTGCCTCCTACAACCCTTTTTAATTTAGTTAATATATACTTATTATCTAAAAAATTTCCTAAATCATGATTGGTTACAGTAATCAAATTCTCCTTAATTGAAACGTAGTTCATCCATCGTGAGTAGTGACACAAATAGACATAAAAGTGTCGGCGCGTACATCGCTCAAAAGAGCCGTAAAGATGGCATCAGTAAGAAACAGAGTAGTAAAGGAGGGAAGTCTGTTGGCGGTATTTTGAAGGATGATTGGGTAGTGGATAAGAACGAACTATGATTAAGAATATAATGAAGTTGTCTAAGCCTAATGCAACCGTCTGTTTGGCTTGCAATATTTGTCCATCAAATACAGGTATAAACATGACTATATAGCAGCTTGTGTGCTGTGCTTGTCAGTAGAAACGCTCCATAAACAACGGTAATGCGCCAATACTTCGTAGCTCACACAATCAACCAAAGATGAGTGGATATAAAACGACACTGAGTAATAACCGCTTCCAGAGTGAACGGAGTTTTGTTAGAAATTCCGAAGATTTCCGGCGGCGTCTATTTAACCCCTTAACATATGTTCTTGTCATAAAGTTGAGTATAAAGCGCCAACTTCAAAGCAATTCAATTAATTGATTTAGTCATTAAAAGTTTCCTCTCAGATACACCACATGTCTCGGTAACGGGAGTGATATTTTTTGTGAATTCGAATTAGCATACAGAATGAGCCGTTACCAAAATAGTATGAGGCAGAAAACATTTTGTGGCCAAAATAATATTTTCAAACTTATGACAAATGCTTTAGAACTTAATTATAGAAAATTTTGTGCATGTCTATATATATATAATCGCTGATTTTGTGGTTAATCCTCCTCTTTATTTAAAATTTTCTGCTAGTGTTCATAACAAATTCCTCTTCACATGCACATAATTCTTTTTCTATTCCACTTTGAGCAATAAAATATATATGAAATAAAAAGGAATTTATAATATTAGCTGCTTCTGTTGATATGGTATTCCCTAATATCTACTAATTTTGTTTAAATTTTCTTTTACTTCCAAATTTTTAGTAGTCCTATTTTTATTGACACTGAACTTCTGAATATCTTAGCTACTCAAAAATCATCACAGACAGTTATCACTTTTTTCCTCTACCGTATTAATCCTGTCACTTTGTTACACAACACTGACAGATGTCTCGCGGCATCTGTCTTACTACATAAACATACCGTAATCAAGGCAGAAATTTAGACGGTGGTAGTAAACCGCAAGGCCACGTACAAAACGTTTCTCTTCAGGGTATAATGCAGTGCTGAGCAAAGAAACGAACGAAACAAGCGAATGGAAATAAAAGAAAGGAAGGATTAGCCACAGCATGTTGAAAAGAGACTGTTTTGTCTAACCATAATATAGGAGAAGAAGAAGTATTACTGTAATTTATATAAAATCATTCAAAATACACGTTTGACTTTTAGAAAGTAAGTGTGGTTTAAATTTGCATTAAAGCGAGCTATAAGCAACATAAATAATTCGAATTTAATAGTTTCCATAACTACTCTCCTTCGTTGAAATATTATGGCTTATATTTCAGTGTAGCAGACCGAACAAATTCCACCTACAACACATGGAAAATATTATATTCGATGCCTAGCAACAAGATCGATCACACCCGAGAACAATCGAGGTTATGGGTTCTACGATTCAGAATAAAGCTCTTGTCTATTCCATCCATGTTTATAATGTTGCTTCATGCTAACTGCGTTTAATAAGTGAGATTATGCATTTTTAATCTTTATCTCTCTTATAAAATTTGGATTTAGGAAATTTATCTGTGAACAATGGAGATCAAATCAGGTGATAACGTTTTAGTAGCAGTAAGAGTTCGACCTTTTAATGATCGAGAAATAGCAATGAATTCAAAGCTCATTATAGATATGCCTGATGGGAAAAAAACATGTATACGGTTAGTCGTCTAATTCCAATATCTTCTGTTTCCTATATTATCTTTTATACTACCAAAATAACTGCTTCTAGTTAATTCTGTTCTAAACGATTATAGGTTCAGCATATGTAGAAAAACGAATTTTGTCCTCATTTTCCATTCAGGTTTTCGCGAGAAATCCAAGCGATCGTAAATGATACAGTAACAAAGCTATGAACGAAAATATGCACACAGTTAACGAGAAATGTGATATTGACTATATAAGGGAGTAGGACACTTTAATCCAAAGTTTTGTCTGGAAATAGAATCTTATAATAATGGACAAGAAATATTTTAACGTATATACAATAACTGAGGATTAGTTGCATAATTATTATATTCGTTATTGCGTACCCTGGGAGCCCAATATCCTTATTTTACTATGGCTCTTCATTACTGCATATTAAGAGAAAGTTCTAAACTAATTTTAAGAAAAATTGTTGGAAATTTCACTAATATCACTTAGGTTAAACATTAATCACAGTTGGGTAAATATTACTACTAACTAAGAGACACAGAATATAGAAATTACATCAAAAGAAATAATACTCGGTGAAAGAATGGGGTACTTTAGTTATCGAGCTTTGAAAAAAGCATGCAATTCAGGAATAGAATTTATAACTAACGCATTCGCTAGAGAAATGTAATTTAGCAAAGTGAATTTAATATGAGTTGGCTTCTGTCATACGTGAGATATTTGGTAGAAAGTAGAGATAGATTTTTGGAGGCTTAGAGCAGTTAAATCTAATTCGAACGTCTAATCAAGTCTGATACCCTGGTTCGCATTACTTCTAGCATGAAATAAATGTATATGTAAATATGCTTGCATTTCATTCAAACCACAAGACATAATTCATAAAACAAAGTGGAGACAGATCTGACATCGACGATGTTTAAAGATTTGAATATGTCCGTCGAGCTAGGGAGTTGTTGCATTTTCATGAGCCTATAAACACGGACGATCGAACGCATTAATACAATCGATTTGCAGTAGAAACAAACATTTTCCATTTTATCTCACTTAAAGTCCAAAATTCTGTTTTCGACACCTCATTTAATTTCATTATGAAGATTAAGTTATATGTTTATTCCATTTCCTATATTGAAATTAATTCAGAAATCCCAAGAAACTATCTGATGAGAAATGGTTTTCGTTCGATCACTCATATTGGTCTCATGATGGTTTCACAGAGGAGAAGGGAGGATATTTAATAGCGGATAATGAAAAATATGCTGATCAGGTATTCCAAATATTGTTGAGAAAAGGAATAAAATGTTAGTTTTCCTTTAAATACCATGTTCTGATTTCCATGATGTTTTGTTTTACTTGCGAGTATGCCCTCATATCAGAAACGTGTTTTCGAAGATCTTGGTAGAACTGTAGTCATCAATGCGTGGGCTGGCTACAATTGTTCTCTGTTCGCTTATGGACAGACTGGAAGTGGGAAGACCTACACCGTTGTTGGATTTAAAAATAATAAAGGTGATTATGTTCCTACACATTCAAGAAGCTTTCGCACTTCATTTTAAGGAAATAAAATATTTTACTTCTAAAGGTAATGAATATTATAGAACACCGACTTTACTAAGAATTAAGTTTAGTTTTCAAACAATTTTCTCACTTCCTTTCTCCTCTCCCATAGAATAAATCATTTTTGTAGGTTTTACAAATTCAAAAGGGAAATAATTAAGATAGAATTATTTAAGATGGTATTTTAAGATTGCTTTAAATATTTTTCTATAAGCAATACCAATATACATAATGCTAAACAACGTGAAATATTAGGTGTATGCAGAAGTTTTATTCTTTTTTTTCAGCACTTCGGTAAAACTGTTAAAGATTCAAATAAATTCCCGTCTTTTTACCTATT
>JAJAVP010000381.1:73813-110309 GCA_020740425.3 Heterorhabditis indica
TGATTTTTTCTGAAAACACGAAATTAATCCTGAAGACTTCCAAAACTATTATACCTCGCCTGGGAAAAAATTAGACCAATCTGATGGTTGGCAACAAATATCCAAATTTTACTGTATTTTTAAATCAAATTAATTTTTTTATCCGTCTACTATTTTATAGCTAACTTATGGAAACAAAGTTTGTAAACCTTTGACCAGCACTGTATTTTTAATGTCACTACATTTCAATATTATGCATATAAATCATATTTTGGTCTTTAGCCATCTCTATATGCGTTTTTAACTTAATATTGCAGACGTATTGTGCATATCGATTTTTCAACGCAAAAGAAGTAAAAACATCTCCAGTAGTTGGAAATAATCCGGTATTTCGACACGAACAGATATTTTCGTTCAAAATAGTTGATAAAGAAGTTAGTTTATAGTAATTGATAGTATAAACGTTAAGAAAGGACAGTGCAGTATATGTCCATATATTTGATAAAATGATAACCAATGAAATAATTAATAACATGAAGAGTGTCTTAATCATTCTTCAATATTACAGTTGTTGGATTATCTCCAGAATGCCAATCTTTATATCACTCTATGGGGTACACAAGAAACGAAACGAAAGTCAATGCTGTTAATGAACCAAACCACCTGTCCAGATTAACCATGTGCAAGTTACTTCCTTTAACTATAAGGCTGCAGTATGCTTGTAACTTTAAAGATTGAGCATAAGCTTTTCCATATCCGACTACGAAATACTAACAACTAATTTTGGTTTAAAAATCAATATGCATAACATAACCATCAAATATCGTTCTTTTTGGCTAGCGCATTATTTTATGTCGAGCATTCCAGGTCTCGAGAATGTGATATGAACCAGGAGAGAAGGAGATATGTCTGGTGGTAACCTTCGTCCGTATTATACCCTACATTCGTCTCACTTTTCCGTCTTACTTATCGTCACTCCCAATTGCTATTAGTTGCATATATTACTTATACGACTTATCCTTCCAGATTTCGTATGGGTACTACTTACATGTAGCAAACATGGCTATTTGCTTATTAAAATTGTTGCACGATTTCTTCCAACTAATATCATAGAAATTTGTGATACGTGAAGTTAACTTTGAAACAAACCACTAAAAAAGTAAAGAAATTGATGAATCAAATACATGTAAACTGCTGATCACCCATATTCATATTAACTACACATGATGTAGGAAGTAAATCAATTCCGTAGTGATTGATCAATCAACTATATAATAAAAAATAAGAAGTCCAAAATAACCTGGACTTGTCCAGATGAGATTCGTTATGCTCATATCTAGCACCTTAAGGATCTTTCAAACATTATAACTAACAGACAACTCTGTCTATTCAATAAATATTTCAGTTTGCTGCAAAAAAGTAATAAAAAGTAACTATACAGTAGTTGAAAACGACACAAACTGTTTTATGCTAATTAAATGTGATAATGATTACAATAGCTGATTAGTTCAGTTTTGTATAGAAGACGATTTCAGGAATTTGCCCATCTTCTACACTAGTTCCATTATTATTGCCAGCAGCATATGTGAATTGAAAAGTAACTACACCACCAGCTGCAGACTGATGAACAATTCGACGGAGACCTTTTGTACCATAATGAGAGTCAGGACCCTTAATGCATACGTTGGAGGCATGGTAAAAAAACAAATAAAACGTAGTCGATTAAAGTTATTTTATGGATTATATAAGCAATCTAGGACTGTTAGGAAGAACTGTTCACCGGATAACTAATTAAATTTGTATTCAAGTAAGCTAAATACCTTAAGACAAGCACTAGCGATGTATGTAACGCCAGGAGTTATTTCAATGGGTTCTCTAAACGAGACACGGAAAGTAGATGATGACCCATCACATACAAATGAAGTATCATTATGAGCTAATACTTTCCCCGTACCACAATGAATCACCTGAATAGTATGAAAAAAATCATAATGGTAACATTTTCAATATGACGCCAATATACAATTATACAAGTATAAAGAACATTACATAAATGAGTATCAATCTACTAAAATAACCAGCAAAACGTGCAATTTAAGCTAATTAAAATTGGTGAACAAAACCTGTATTGTGCACTGATACTCATGAGGACCATGGATATCTCCATAAAGACCAAATCCAACCACATAGATCTTACGATCAACAGTAAACCTAAACGAAAATAGTAGTTTATAAAATAAAACATAATAAATAAAAGACAGACTTAATTCTGTCAGGTGTACCACTATATCCCCATCGACCTTCTATTCTCTGGAAACGACTAACAACCAGTTCCTTACCAGCTACTGCACAACGAGGTCTAAAAAAACAAAATTTATTTTCAAAAAACCACATTAAAAAGTTTGAGCCAGTATTTTTAAAATTTGGTATACATTAGATGAAACATAAAATAAACACCGTAATACCATTAACCTATCATTAAATCCAATAAATGGTTTCGGATTTACTGTGAAGTAAAGAAAAAGGTTGACAACCTCACGATCAGATAAGAGTCCAGATTGTGCTAAAAATCAAAAACATTAGTAAAATAGCAGTAGTAGAGCATCACAAATTCATAAACGTCGATAAAAATCTACCTGCACTTTGTGCAAACTCTTCTACAGTCATTAATGGAAATCTTATAAGTTGAATTGCTTTGCCAAGCACTTCCCTTCTGTTTTCGATAGAATTATCCAAACCGCGTCGTTGGCATTCTTCCACAGACCAACGTACAACTGCCTAATATTAGGAAAGCAATATAAAAATTGGTAATTTATAGAAACAGTAGTACCCATTTACTATACGGTAACCTAAAATAATCCTAGTTTCTAGTTAAAGCACACTTTTCTTACCTATGCTAATTACATACCTATGGAAATATAGCAATTAATATGCAGAAGAAATATTGAGCAATGCTCGTACCTGAAATAGTGGAGCTTCTCTTATTCGGAGAGTATCACGATTTAGAACCAAACACAACGTATCAAGGTCAATTTCTGTGAAACCTGAAGAAGTAATGAGATCAGTGAAAACACAAATAGCAATACTAACTTATAATAAAATAAAGTAAGTTAAAAACAGCGTATTTTAACGGTTTCACTTAAAAGTATCCGTACATTTCCATAGATCGAAAGATTCACATGCGAAGTTTCACGCAAGATTCAAATACAAGTCGTGAAAGATTTTCGTAGTTATGCTTCCTGTATATAGAGTATACTTGTAGAAACTGAACATTTTCGAAATCCTTTTTTTTGCTAACCTTCTACTGCAATTTAATGTCATGTGTCATTTGTAGCTTTACATGAAAAATATGGACTCCGAAGGTAATAAATATATAGCACAAAAGTTAAAGACCTTCGCCACTGAGAGCGTCGTTTGTATTACTGTCGATTATCTCAAGACAAAGTTGAGCCAGCTGGGGCTCATCGAATAAACGGGCCTGTAAACTATTTTAACTAAACTTATATGTTTAATTCTAAAAATTATATTTTGCATATATTAAAGGACCTGGGTGAGTAGCATAAATGCATTATCAGCCCCAAGGCTTTGTTTGAGGAATTCTACGCAGGCAGTTTCCATAGCTGGAACAGCATATTTCTTGGCTGAAAGAGAGAAGTTGTTAGCTAATAAAATTCGAATACTAACAAGATTACTTTAAATTATATTTCACATATTAAATTTCAGTACCTGTGTAGAGCGTAGTCATAACACTTTCTGGACCAATAATGACATCATCCGAATATAAAAACTTTAGCAAAGTGAGAAATGCTGAAGGCTCAACGTCTGGTAGTTCGATTTCCAGAGGATATAAAAAAATATATGATAAATCAATTTTAATGACGAAGATCATAGCATTAAGGACAACTAGAATTAATGAAATAATCAACTGCGGTTGAAAATATACTATAACAAAATGAATAATTAAATTATAAAAAGTACTGCTTTGAATTCCACAGATGAATTGAATATTATGAAATGTTTAAATAAAAACCTCTTGAATTTTGAGGTGTTAGACCCCCATTGAACATTGCATCGAAAACCACGGAACCAATAGATAGAACAAATTTGTGAGCAGGGATACGCTAAAAGATAAGTCATAATGCTTATTTATAGGTTAAAAATGATATATATGAATCACAAAGGAAAATACCCATTTTATTAAAGGAGAAACACGACTATGACAAATAGAGGAAAGTCAGAATTTACAATAAAAGTAAATATATTATGTCAAAAGTTTCATACAATTTACCTGTCTCATATCATCCTTTCCAACTATGAAATAAACATCAGCAAGCATATCATTGCAGTACATGTAATTAATGCGCTCTTTTAACAAACTCTTTGCGGCTTGCCAACCCAAAGGGGTATCATCAACAGCATTTGCGGCACGGATACCTACAACACATAGATAATTTGATGCATAACTAGCTAAATTATCTTTCCTATATTTAATATTAAAACACTAAATAAACAACCTAAAAAACTTAAAAGCCTATAATTCTCGAAGATAAAATGCTTCAGATTTCAAATCTTCGGAAATAACTAACGATGTCTAGATTGTTCTACTCCAGGATTTGGCCGTCTTCCAATAGCTATTAGATTGCTTACGGGATATTCGATTAAACTACGGCTAGCTTAAAATATAATTTACGTATTACTATTGTTATATGGAAACTTACAAACTTATGTAGGTACTGCTCATACCTGGAAGAATATTTACTGTGCGGTCACTCTTATCAATTATAACGTTTGGCTCATCCAAGTGAACAACTGTGCATGCACCATTTGAAGAATGAGCTAAAATATTTTGACTATGATATACTATTACTAATAAAGTGATAATATATTAGCGTTTATATACTCGCAATAAACTTAATCCAGAAATTTCAGAGGAATTTAAAAGAAATTTGTGGATATCTATAAAGTGAAGTAGGAAATCCTTGAAGTCGGCTAATTCTTATTAAACTTCTAAAGTAGCACTAATAAAAAAACTAAACTTTATTAAATAGTTCTTCCATTAGACTTAAACCGCACAGAAAAATTCCGCAAAATAGTCATTCGTTCAATTGATATTCATTTACATGTAGTACTCCCCAATTCAAAATCTGAATAAAAATAAATTTACTCTAGCGAAACTCACCAGCATATTTGCGGACCATGTAATTAGCAATAGCAGCTTCGACCCTCGGTGTTAAGGAACCATCCATACTCCTAAAGAGTTGATACTAAGTACATAATAACAGTAGAATAATTAGTGTACATGAAACTAATAGTCTTACAATATTTCATTCACAGTGCCATGACGATCTCTACATTCTCCTTGCTCATTTTCTACAGTATCACCGGTACCGTCATATAATCCATGAATATTTGCGCGCTCTAGTTCTTCGATAACATCCTGTGAGAAATGTTCTATAATAGATTCACTCCCAAACGCGTATCATTGAAAATATTTTAAAACATGTTTCCTCATAATCCCCTAGTAAAAACAGAAAGTATACATTTTTATGCCATACTATTATAAAATGATAGAACTAACAAAATAGGTACAAAATTTTACTAGAGAAGTACCTGGTCAAAAGCCTGTTGCTGAATTACCTCCTCAATGATTCGTTGACGTGCAAGACGAGAATATCGATCACTAAATTATATATAAATACGGTATCATTTATTCTGCTTATTAATTTTAATTCTACTTACTTGTTAAAAACATAAACCAAATTAAAAGTTACCTATTGCCAATATCCGCTACTATAGGGTATCCATCTTCACCCATCCTATCATGGCTTTCATTAGAAGGTTGTGGAAGGCCAATTAAATTCAATTCATCAGCTGAGAATAAATATAAAAGATAATACAGAATTCGGTAAAATTATATATAATAGTACTCTTAACAAAACTCAAAATCAGGTCAAGAATGATATTAAATAAAATTGCTTATTCACGATAAGGATCTACAGCTGCATCCGCGTTTGCTGGTGGAGCAATTGAAAATGAACCAGAGCTTTCTGTATCACCATCAATACTGTTCCCTAGATTGAGTTGACTGGAACCATAATCTAGTTAAAACTAAGTATTGACTCACATCAGTCCAATCCATAATTTAGTGTTATGGTAACTGAGTAAGAAATGGGACTACAATACATTTACCTCTGAAACAACGTATTTAGTTTAAATCCAGAACATGATGTAGATGAATTGTCTTCAGTAAGGATAGGGAGAGTATCACCAACTAAACCAGAAGACTGAAGCTGAGTAGATGAACTTGAACTAGACTGGACTACGTATGTTGTAGTAATCGGACGTACCTTCTTAGTTATCTTAAATTACAAGTTTATAAGTGATAAAAGCAACTTTTTAAAAGGTATATTATACAACACAATAACATTACAAGATTAAAATAAAATTGATAAAGTATTAAAACAAATCATACCTGAGTTTTTAAATTCGAATTGAGGGTCTTTGAAGATTGATTTTGATTTTGAGTCCCTTTCTTTTTGCGACCAAAATCCATTACTATGGCGTAAACTGCCTCAGAACTAATTCAAGCATGAGTGTAATAAAAACGTCACGATTTTGTCAGGAAAGTAGGAAATATTAAAAGATGAACTTAAAAAAACTCATGAAAATAGTATAGAAGGAATATCTAATGTCAATGTATATAAGAAATAAAAAAAGTAAAATTGGGTTTGAGTTCACTCATATTAAGGATTTCTGTCCAAATCCAAATGATTAAAAATAACTTCGCTATCTTTCTATCTCTACTGCAATACGAAACGTGAATAAACTACTTAAACCTTAAATTACACTGTTATAGCCTATACGTAAAAATTACTTAGATGTATACTTAACAATTTGTTCCAAATGTTTAACACTGCCACGATATAACCAGTTGAGCTGAGACGTTAATATACAATATAAGTTATCACAGTTAACTCATTAAATAGCATTCCACGTACCACGTGGATGAAACATGGGATTACAACTGCGACACGACGCAAATCTCCATGGAGCAATATTTCGAAAAAAGTGTTATTTGAAATTACTTTTACTAATTAATCGACAGAATAAAACATGTTCATTCCAATGTTGGAATAATACAGTAACAATTAATTCCTTGTAAGGTATCAATCATTCATTATCTGTGACATATCAGGTCGGGGTAAAAATAATTTTAATTTGATGCTGGTTTTTCTAGTTATCCTTATCATTTTTTAGTCATGTGATACGTTATTGTAAACTGTGAAATGATTACTACTAATTTCTCTTATATTTACTGTTTTCATTGTTTAGTGTTATTGAATATAACCGCTCAAATTAATTATGGAACAAAGCAAATTTGTGCTATTTATTTTATGAGTTTAAATTAGGACGTAAAGCAGTGGAAACTATTCGCAATATAACCCAAGCAATTGGTCAAGAATCATTTATCGATTATACAGCATTGATTTCAAAAATTTCGTGATTAAAATGAGGGCTTTGAAAATGAAGAGGGTCGTGGATATCCCTCAGCAAATGACGAAAACCAGTTGAAAACCATTATTAAAGCGGATCAACGTAAAATAACTCGAGAAATCAATGTTCCTCAACAGTTGTTCGACATTTGAGCCTAATTGGAAAAACAAAAAAGTTGGACAAGTGGGTACCGCGTGATCTGAACAAACACCATATAATTTAGCGGTACGAAATCTACTCTACGCCTCTCTTGCGTAACATGATCGTTCCCTTGATCGCCTTGTCATGTGATGAGAAGTGGATTCTGTACAATAATCGAAAACGTTCATCACAGTGATTAGACCAGAGAGAAGTACCAAAACAGTTTCCTAAACCGAAGCTTTACGAAAAAAAGATTCTGGTCACTGTTTGGTGGTCGGCGAATGGTGTCATTCACTACAGTTTCTTGGATCCTGATGAAATAGTGACAGTAGAAAGATATTGTCGGGAAATCAACAAAATGCATTAAAAACTGGAACGTTTACATCTAGCACTAGTCAATCGAAGAGAGCCAATTCTTTTTCATGACGACGCTCGACCATACGTCTCGCAAATAATTTCTAAAATATTAAATTAACTAGGCTATGAAACTCTGCATCACCATTTCATTCTCTAAATCTTGGCCCGACCAATTATCACTTATTCAAACATCTTCGCAACTTCCTATTGGAGGTTTTCAAAGATCAAGTAACAGCACAAAACGCTTCCAAATGAGTTCGTTACTTCCAGGGCTCCAGAATTCTATTTCGAAGGAGTATACGAACTTGTTTCCCATTATGAGAAGTGCATGAAGGCCGATGGTTTTTTTTCTCAATTAATACACTTTATTCTAAGATAAGATATACTTTTATGAAATTGATGGTCAAAAGCAACAATTACTTTTGCACCAACCTAATAAATACTTTGATCAAACACTTGTCGATTTGTTCCTATTACGAGTAAAACCCCTTACTAGATTTTTACCATTAATTATTTATATGAATATTGCAACAAATGCTTCAGTAATAAGGCATGAAAAGTGCTATCCTTCACCAATACTCCATTCATATTATTCACCTCTAGAATATTTGAGACCCTTAAAAACTAATCTATGCAAGAAATGATAAAACCCGTCTACTATACTTTAGGAAATAACATTTAGTGGGGCAGTATCTGATAATAAATAATACTTGTATACATAAAATATTTTCCCAAATCAGTTACCGAAAGCAGCTAATAGTTTTTAATCACCACCGTACACTTCATACACCTTATATCACGATTATTTTTGAAAGTGAAATCAAGAACTCTAAAATCTTATACATTTTATACTTATATGATTTGACATTTATCTCAACATTTTTTGAGAATCTCCTGGATCCAAGATTTGAAATTCACACATGCCATTCTACCATATAATCTCTTAAGATACATTTTTCAATAGTAGACACAACACTATTCCCGAAGTACATACAATAAACAATCCTGCTAAGTACTTTTTCTGCTCCATAACTTTTTTCTTTCTCCTTTCACTCATAAGTTGTTCAAATGTTGGAATAGGGTACATAACTTGTTGTCGAGCCTTCAAAACAGTTTCATAAATATAAACTCCGCAAAAAAACGGAAAGCCCCTTCTTTATTCGAATTAATGAAACTAAAACTTAAGTGTAATCTAGAAATTCTTACAATTTCTCTTTCCATCTCACGGAGTAATTCCTCTTGTTCCCGTTTCATTGCTCGGCTGTCCTTATAGTTTGAAGATAACTTCAATAGAATTCTTTTTATTACCTATTAATTAATTAATAGCATTAGTAATACGACTAACCTTTTCAGTATTTTCCTCTTTCACTCTTCTGCCAAGCTCTGCATAGAATTCTTCAGGCATTTCGAAGTGAGAATGAAAAAGTCGGCGTCTTCTAGAGATAGATATTAATAAGACAATTACATGGTGAAATCCTATCTCATAACATCATGGTTATATCGGTATAGGAGGTATATGACTCTCATTTATCTATTTAGATTTGGTATTTGATTATATATTTCCATGGGTACATAATTTTTCACTGTTTTAAACTACAATAGTTATCGAAATAGTGGCAAATATTAGACAATTATTTATTTAATACCTATTATGCCGTTGAAACTGTTCAAAATTCTTGTAGTCGATATCAATATCAGTATATTGTTTATGCGGCCGATTCATTGATGAACGAGGAACGAAGCCAGAACTATATAAAGTGCATTTATAATTTTTCTAAAGAGAAATTTTTAGAACTATGAAGTTTAGGTGCACACCTGGTATTACTGATAGTATTCCGTCTATTCAAATCGTAAATCTTCCTTAGTTCATCCGATCCCAAAATTTCATAAGCTTCCAAAACCTAAAGTTTTAATTGAGAATAAAAAGCACACAGAAAATAAACCGCCCACTTGCTGGAATTTAACAGCAGCTTCTTTTTGGTCATCAGGGTTCGTATCCGGATGGTGCTGTTTTGATAATTTATAATATGCCGCCTTGACTTCCTGTATTAAAGTTCGGGTTTTTCAAAAACCTCCACGGTGATGACAAAATATTCCATCCCCACCTTTGCTGTCGCTGTGGGATTTAGCCCAAGCACTGAATAGTGATCTATAAAAGATTTGTCTGCCAAATTTCGATAACATGCTTTAAAAGACCGGACCCGTAGCATTATAAATAAATCGTTATAGCACTACAATTCTGAAATACATTACATACCCTACATATGCTAGTAATCACTGTTTATAAAATAAAGAACTATATGTAATTCGGAAGATAAATCCTTGAATGGTGTAGTAAATAACTACTGCCCATACTTGGGATTTACAATCAAACGTAACAATTACCTTGATTTAATTGATAGGTACAAATATACATGAAAGCGAAATTTTCATCCGGTAAAATACGCTTAATAGTCAGCCGATTTTATTTCATTACAGCGAAATTGCCAATATACGTCGAATGAATAATTTTTTAAAGGCATACAGGTTAGAACTCAGTACTAAAGCATTGGGATAAAACGAGTACCTGATACACAATTCATTTACAATATTTATATTTCATCATAGCGAAGTTTTTAAACCCGATATCAAGGGTTTTAATACAATGGTCACTGAAGGTAAACATCAATACAATCATTATTTTCCATACCCAGATTTTCGGGAGTATCACTATCATGTATCTCCTTATCATCAAATACCAGATGCATAAAAGATCCCAGAAGTTTTAAATCCATCTGTATTTTCTTCTTTATATTGCTGAATAGCTCCTCCTAAAGAAACTTAGCAACCATAGCGAAATATATTCAACATTTAAAGAAACAAATACTTACCTTGTTTACGCATATAAGAGTAGGTCGAGTATTTCGTAGTTGATATTTAAGGTATATCATGTTAGCATTTTCAACACCGTGGCTATGTATCTTATCGATACGAAATACGGAAATAACGGCAATCTAGAAAAATTATACTAACTCGCGTAAACAGAATACTGTTAAGACTAGCCTTTTTAACACATGCCATAATACCAATTCTTGTAGTGTAATGAGGATAAAATAAATTGACATAAACAAACTCTATTCTGTTCTAATTTAAGAGATTTCGGAGTAGCCTCCTCGGAGATAACCGTCTCTATATCATTTACCGCTACAGTCATTTCTACACTTTCTATATTGCAATCCCACTGCCTCGCAATTTTATCGCGGAGTTCGAGAAGAGGTTTATGCTGCAAGAGAATGAGTTATAAGCAGCCATTAACAAACAAATATGACAAGTCATATTTACCTAAAACAAACTACGACTTGGGTAATTATATTTGTATCAGTATAAAAAAACTTCACAAAAGCGTATCAAATAATACTTGTTATTGAAAATCACTATAGCTTACATATTCCCAAATAAGAATTTCGCTCCGAGTTGTAGCATCCTCAAGATCCTTCACCATCAAAGAAACTGTTGTAACATCTTTAGATTCAGATATTTTAGGTTTTGAAGAAGCCCCACTAGTATTAACATGAGATTGATTAAAAACTGGTGGAGAACAATTTCGCATACACCTATAACCGAAATTTTTGATCTAATAATTGTAGTTCATGTAACATATAAAGAAAATACAATGCTAAAAGACATTCAATCTACCGTATATTATTTTCAGCATCTTCAAGAGCTGGAGTACAGTAATAATGTGCAGGTTTCGCACCTGGTTCAACATCAACGACTCGGGCAATTCGTTCAAGTTCTTTAACAAATATAACTATATTTCTCTTTTACCATTAAAAATACTATCAGAAATACTTCTGATCATAAATAAAACTTTATATCCTCATAAAGATGATAACAAAGACTATTAGCGTATACTAGTCACAGAAAAGAGAAAAATATACCTTCGAGCGCAATACGTTTCTCCCTTTCTTCCTCTTCGATAGCTTTTTTTGCACGTTTTTCCAACTAAATTCCAAATATTAATCCCAATATTTGAAAAAAATATCAGTCCACATATCGAAAAAAAACGTCTATTCAAACTTCAAGTATTAGCTACTAACTCTGTAGAATGTTCGACTCTACAAATAATCCAGATAGTTAATTTGAACCTGAGTCCTTTTTTAAAAAAAGCTTTGAACAATTGGCCTTTGTCGTCATTTAATCGTTTTTGACTATATTTAACTTCTCTATAATTATAAGACTATATTTTCCTTCTACGAACAGTAACTTTGTAGACACCTCGTTCATTATTAATAACACTTACTCTTTGTTGCCAACTTGTGGTATCATCTTCCCCTAGTAGAGGGTCATCAAGGTCTAAGCTATCGCGTCTCAATTTGCATTTCACGTCTGATATTAAAAAAATCTTTACATTATCATACTGGGAATGGTAACGATTTGTGATATAAAAATACTAACTCTCTTCATACTGATAGTCAGCTGTACTAACGAAGCTACTTGACTTATTTTTTACATTGACTCTCTTGGTATATTTATCAAGATAGTTAGAATACATATCATCGTCACTGGAATGATCCGAGGAATCGAATACATCCTAAAACCAAAAAAAAGAACTACACTAAGGTACTAAAAAAATCAACAAGTGAAAAATATATGATAGATTTATAGCCACGAAAACAATGCACATAAAATCGTTTTTTGAAAACTTATAACTAACCGATGTGCGCTTGAATGAATTTATTACACGAGAAACCTCAACACTAACGGTATCTGTAAACGATGAATGATTTTGATCCACGGAATTTATGGGAGTCATCTGATTTAAATAAATAACGAAATATCTGCACTCTGTATATAAACCAAGTGAAATCTAGAAAATCAAATATGGAAGCAATCATTGCACGGAATGCACGTTTTATGTAGTTCTTTAATTAGATAGTCCTATTAGATTACAGAAGAGACATGTGTCTGCTTCATTTTCCTACTAGACTGAAAAAAATTAAATCATAATTCCCTAATAAGCAAAAACAAGGATTGTATTTTTAAACAACGGGAAACAAAGTCCTTCAACTTTAAAAATTAACAAATGTACACTGGTTTTAATCAAGTGCACTATAGCCAGGACATTTTGATATTAAAACCCACCGATAATCTAAGCAGTACCTGCCCACTGGTAATTTAATAAGCAGAGAACGTGAATGGGACAGTAGTGATCACTGCTATGAATGAATATGATAGTCACATTTATTCATTTTATCAATAATATTTCTTTATACTTGCAGTCTTAAACAAATAAATTAGATACAACACTTTACTATACGTAAATTTATCGACCAAAAGTTACCTCAATGAATAAACCAGGTTACATGTGAAAATTACAACACAAAGCTACGCACAGGAGAGGTACGTTAGCCTTGGATATTGTACGGGAAACCAATAGTTTTACAAAATACATTAAAGTACGAATTCAAGATGTAAATCGAAACACGTATTTGGGTACATAAAAACAAATTAATTTATAGCCCATAATCCCAGAAAGTTATCACATTCTAACAAAAATATTGGGGTAAATAGTATTTAATGCAAGCATAAATTTCATGTAATTAATTAGTGTTACCTATAGGAGATAACAAACCACCTGTCATAGTAAAAATACTCCTCCAGTTTCAAATCCAACGCTGAACATTTTCTAAAGAATTACTCGGTCCCATCACTCGTCTGCTTCTCCCCAACCAAACCCTCCTGGGCGTTCCTCTTCAGGAACAGGGTCAGGCTGTTGCTCCTCACATAGCCATTGTAGCCATTCAGGAGTCTTTAAAAGTCGCATACCATGCTGCTGATATGGGAACACGTCTTCCAAAAAAAAATAGAAGTGTCCACAAGCTATACCTAAAATAAACATATTTTATTAAATTCAAAATACTGCATTTTTTTAAAATAAACCAAGTTTCAAATATCATAGAGATTAGCTATAGCTTCTTTGGTTTTTTTTACATGCTATTCACTCAGTATTAATTATACATAACATTGATTTCTTATGTCTCACAAGTGGGCTAATATCTTGTTTAAAGTTTGGAATGAATTACTCGACTAGATTTTATTTTCATTAGAGATGTGAGTGAAGTGGAAACCCCTCAGTATAATCCTGTCTTCAACCCTCAAAAATATAGAATAAAAAAGGATACTGGAAGACCTTTTCAATTAACCAATAGGGAATAGGTGTTCACATGCTATTCCTCAACGAAAGTTAGAAAGTTACTTTTCCAGCATTATTATGCTACACATTAGTCAATTTGATCTAAGAAGAAATGGATTGCAGATAATAATACCAATGTCACAAAGTGGCTGTTGCAATTTCTAACATTAATCCAATGGAAAATCTATAAGGAACCTTAATTTATGTGACACAATTTCGACTTAAAGTCTATGTCAACGAGTGGAGTAAGATCAAACCAAAAAAAATTGGAACAATTATTGTTGTACACTAGATAGAAATTTTAATGTTATCAAGAAAAGTGGAAGATATACTCATCATTAACCTTATATTTTATGTACCATTGTTTGTTAATTAAGCTTAAAATAAACATTCTAAAACAAGTTACCTATCATTTATTTCCTGTAAAAACTAACCCATGAAATCAACAACAGCATTATTCCCAAGTAGAAGAGAGAATAATAAAAGAACCCATGGAAGATACGGTGCAGTGAATGACAGGACTCCGAAAAAATTCATCTGCAAGAAAATATCTATTTTTTAAGTGAATACATCCTAGTTACAAATTAATACAGTTTTGTAGTAGGAATACTATGAATTTTTTCAGGAAAACCACATGCGATATATTAATGAAATTATTATACGCGATAGTAATAATAATAATACTAATAAATTCTCTTAGTTCACCTGAATATGGGGATTTCTCCTACTCCATACATAGACAAGCATGATGGTAAATGCTTGTCCAAGAAAAACCATTTGGACAAAAATACCACATATTACCTAAAAATAATAATACTTCTGTGGCCATTAATTACACTGTATAACAACCCAATTCAGTATATCTTAATATCACTACGCTTATATTCAAATTCTAATAGCATTCCTTTTTCTCATTTATTTTATGGTCATTATAATCACACTAACCATTAGAATTCCTCCAAGGAGAAACATGTATATGAAGTCAGCTCTCCGACCTCGAAATGAGCCTTCTTCGAGCATCATACAATAGCGATATGTGAATATCATATTAAATAAAAAACTAAATCCAAATGAACCGAAAAAGCAGAATGATGTTACCAAGCGCCAGATCTGTATAAAGTTAATATAAAAGTTCAGGTTTTGTGCTATAGGCAATAAACATTTAGCCCATAATTTGAATCGAAAATCCATTTTCAATAAACGATTTTATATTAAAAGGAAACGCTACAGACAAACAGTAACAGTTCAAATAATATCATACACATATTTAATTTAGTTGAAAAGAAGTCTCAAAATTACCTGGTATCTTTTAGCTATTAGCTCCCAGTTAAAATAAAGGTGAAAAGGAGTGACAAATTCAAGTTGCTGAAATATTTTAAATGATAATAATGACTATTTTCCATTCTAAATAATCATCAAGTAAGAAATATGAATTTACCACAGCTAAAGTTGTGAGGACACATGCCGTTGTGTATGCCCTCGTTACTGGGGGCATGTCCAGGTAAAGATCAAATAAATTTTGCATCTGTGGCAATGTTAGATCTTGCAACGGTCTGGATACATATAAAAAAATGGTAGAAAAAAATATTATGCAGCTTATAATCATCTAATGTGCCGAAACACAATTTTTAATAAGCCGATAAATTATAGGTAGTAAACGTGAATAAACTGAATGAAGGCAAAAAATAACTATTCATCATAAAGGAACCACAACATTCAACAACCATACTCTTAGGAATAGAAACAATTCGAAGTTGTTAGATTATACGAATGAATAGTTTAAATAGGAAATATGAACAAATAATTGGTAGGACATAAGACTGGAATAATCATACGATAATCAAGGTTTAGATGCAATAAATGAAAAAAGTAGAATTCAAGAACATGTGACAATAAAACAAATATCTTTTATTTATTGAGAGATAACGACGCTCTTGTCCTGATCGGAAAGTTTGGTCAACAACTTGTTTAACCTCTGAACCATACGGCTTGTATCACGAATTAATCCAGAAGTTATAAGTGCATTGTCGTATATCTGACGTTTTACATGATACAGGCAAATAATACAATTAATATTATTTTAAAGACATAATAAGTCCTTAAAATGATCTTCTTTGTACTCATTGCAAAAAAATAGTATGAAGATCTTATAAAGAATTTACTTGGCACCTAAAATAGAAGTGCCGGAGTTCCATTTCCGATCTAAACAAAACACTTATATCCTAAACCAAATATACAATATTCTAAAATACACCAAACCTGTTCAACAAGTAGTTCAGCTGTTAAAGGATCAGCTTTTATTAATTTGAAGAGACTCTTAATAAGAGGATGTGAAACGTTTACATGAAGAGTTGGTTGGAAGTAGACCTAAAAGTTAATTACTAATGAAGAAAATGCAGATTTAAAGTATAATTTTTAGTTTTCAAAACCTTATATTTTTAACAATCTTTCTTTTCTTTATCAAGCTACTTAAAATATAAAAGTAATACACGTCACACCACACCAAATGTTCCATATCTTTGACTTCTCCAGTTCTTAAGAAGTGACGTGCTGCTCCCATCTCATGCTTAACCGTAAGCATCACAGGATGTTCACTCATACGATTATTACTGGTTATGTCAAAAACCTATAATTTAATCTACTATACCATCTATTTTATACAAAACGGGAATATAAATTGCTTCAAATTATTTGGTTAATCTATTTCCTGACAATAACTTTTTACATTTCCTTAACAATACTACTATGTAACACCTATTAGATTAATAGCTGTAGCATCTTAATCCCTCGTATTAATTTATTATTAGGTTTTACTTCGCTTTCTATAATGTAATCTTTCAAATTTAAACTCAAATGTATGAAATATTATCAAGTTAATTTTGTTAGTGTTTCTGAAAGAATTTAAACTCTTAACATAAAGATGATCTAGAATGCATTAATTCTCAGCATAGTTATTAGCTTATAAGCTATACTACCATTATCACAGCACTAAATATTTTCACAGTTTATGATAAACAATCTACCGTATTAGCTTTTTGCATGATTAACATACCTTAACTGAGCCTAGGGTGTTTTTTATCCATATTAGAAGTTCTTTTATATCACTATCACGATAACCTATAAAGCAAGTTCGGAGTGTTCTTGGATCTACTTCTTAATACCCTTAAATAAAAATGTATATCCACATGTTAGAATGCACTAGCTTACCTTCACTTTTTATGTTTTCGCCTTTATCAACTTCTTGTTGTGCCCATTTCTCTATAGGTACTAATTTTTTCATGTTGAACTTATCTAGTGCCAAGAATACAACCTTTAAACATGACTATCTTAACTAAATAATACGAAAGAAGAAGTGATGCAAAGAAAGAACTATAAGCATTAAAAACACCTCATCGGCGGGATCATATAAGAAAATAACTTCTTTGTTCTGTGATTTAACAACCTCAAAATAGGGAGACGAGTTAGCAAGCTCGCGACTGAATAAGTGACATCTAATATTTTAATTAATATATAACAGTCAATTTAGAAAAGAATATAAGCCTATAGAAATAGCTCACTTAGGTGCATACATATAGTAGATTTCTTTCTGCCCATCCTGCATACGATTACAATAGTCAGTTAAATTAGTGACCACTCCAGCCCTCATTCCAGATGATTCAAATAACATTAGTTTGGCAACATCTTCCTGTATTACTAGAAAATCAATCATAACAAAGAAGTCAAAGATGAAAAAAGAGTATTACCTTCACACGATGATCAGTCTCCGTCACCACTCCTTCCTTTAGAAAGAGATTATATTGCTTGTAGAATTCACTGTACTTTATAGGATCTTTCTTCATCTCATTAGCGAGAAAATTAATTACTTTATCAGTGAGAATTTTACGCAACTTTCTGAAACAAAAAATGAGGAATACTGAAGTCTAAAAATTTATAATACTATATCCAGAAAATTCGTCCATCTTACTTTAATACAGAATTATTCTGCAATAGTTCCCTACTTAAATTTAAAGGAATATCTTCAGAGTCTACAACACCAATGATGAATCGGAGGTATCTAAAGAAATAACATTAATGTAAAGAAGGACATTGCAATGATGTCCCATACCTATCATATGTATATTACTAATAATAAAATAATATCCTATGACACCAGGAGCATTTCCTTAATTATAATATAATTATCGATAATAATAGTCACATGATATATCAGTGAAATTAGGGTTTTCTCTTATTCTTTTAGAATAAACCTTGGAATTAGTTCTTCTGCATTTCGCTTAATTAGTACTCGACTGGCATAAAGATTGAGTCCACTCTCCATTACACTGTGAGTTGCAAAGTCAAGTGGAGTAAAACTATGTTGAGGAATATATAGTACGGATCGAAGGGAAACTGGTGTTTCAATCTTAAACAAACTATAATAGAACGAAATCTTAAACATAATAATACATTGATCAAAGTCAAAATAGATGAAAAAATAGATATATTTTACAATAAAGAGACAAACTTTGTAGTGTATCGTGTACGATGGTTGTTGAGAGAGATCTAGTTTATTTTGCAATTTAACGAGTTGCCTGAAATCTTTATAAACACGTCATGAATGTAGACGACAAACAAATATCAAATATGGTAGTGCTAACTTGAAGAATGATTCATGCATCTCCTTAGTTACATCTCTCGGATGCATTGTCCAAATAGCATTTAAGCTATTAATTCTTTTTCCGTTTAAAAGTATAGGTGCTGATATAAAGTATGAATATTTGTCAATTACCTTAAAGATAATCTGATTTACGAACTAAATGAATTTCTAAAGAATGAAGTGTTTTAAAAGTTTAAGAATAGTGCAACATATGAATGCATATTGCAAAAATTACACTGAAGACTCTCTTTCTGTTTTCATGATTTACCGAGTTCTACATTCAAAGAATCAAAATTTTAGGAAAACCAGTAACTCTTCTTCTACTATTTATTAGTTTTAGAAAAATGATATACTAAACACCTCTTTTACTCGATCCTCGTTAGAAAATTCAGCTGCATCACCAGCTTTTAGATAAATTTCAATACGCGTTCCAGTAGGAAGTCCATGAGCCTCAGAAATTTCATACATATTACCACTAAATAAACCTACATTAATGAGACCAAAATCTACAATTTAATGCTATAAATGAAAATATATTCTAAAAAATTAAAACAATTTGAAACAAACCAAATATTAGATATGCAAAATAATATTCACCCATTCCATTTCCACTTAAATCCATCAGCATTGCTGGATCCTACTTTCCTGCTTGTTACCGTTACTGCATCAGCTACCATAAAAGCAGAATAGAACCCCACACCAAATTGACCAATTACCATTTCCGCATTATCNAAAACACTAGCAGTTTAATTAATTTTTTCTTCAAATAGTCATAATATGCCACTTAGAATCTTTTTAGTAATTCCTGCTAGACATTTATAATACACTAATACCAGTGAGATTAAACATGTAAAACTTACTTTTTCAATAAATTCTTTACTACCAGATCTGGCGATAGTTCCAAGACAGTTTATAAGATCTGTACGGTCCATTCCTATACCACAATCTTCGAAAGTAATCGTATGCTTCTTCTAAAGTTTTATATCAATTTTCACCAGGAAAAATTTAATATCAAGAAGAAGTTAAAGACCACCTCATCTGTACAAATCAAGATTTCTCTGGGACCTTCTGCAATCTGTCCTGCTAACTCTGCACATCGCCGCTTTTCTAACGCGTCAGAGGCATTTGAAACAAGTTCACGGATAAAAACCTAAAAGAATGATTACTTATAACTTATTTTTTTTAAAAACTTAAACCAATAGTACAAAAATCTGTAGAAGAAACTTTTTTCCATTCCTAAAACTTACTTCACTATGAGAGTAGAGAGATTTAGCTACGATATTCAGCAAATTTTTCGTTTCAGCTTGAAATTCGAACTGTTGGTTATTCGAGTATAGCCTAATAGTTGAACGACGATTATAATACAGACTATTCATGTGATTCATAATGACAACTGGATGTATTACTTCCCTTGAGTAACGAAATTTAATTCCTAAACATAAGCCCGCTATTCTTGAACGTGAGGTGAACATGCTGAAATATTAGAAAAGATCACAAGATTGTAACATATTACCTATTTAGATTTAATTATTATCGAACAATTAAATAATAAGATGGGGAATTGGGAAAATCAACCATTTCTTTACAATACAATAACATGCATTTTGTTGCGAAGTAGTTCACTTTATCATGATAATAACAGTTAGTTATAGCCACATATTTAAAAATTTACAAAGTAGAAAATATAATACAGTTCCATCGCCAAAAATACAATTATACCTTTTTAAAAGCTAAACATACTCATTTATTTTTTGTCCATCTTTAGCATTAAGATGCTTGTCCTTAAGCATAGTTCTATTTTCAAGTCATACGTAATAATATCACTGAGATGTTATACAAGTGAACTAAACGAATAAATAGAAATCTGCAAACAAACACCATACAACTAATCAAGAACTGGAATTTTTAAGTTTCAAATACAATAAGACATCAAAATACCAGCATAAACCAGTAAACAGTCTAACCATAGAAAATCTTTGTCAATATGCTGATCGTATTTTAATCGATACTTCTGTATTCCCATAGATATCTAAGACATCATGTTAAACCAATTATACCTACGTATTACGATTTTTTGGGCGTCTCCATAGTGTGAGCTAGTTGTTCGAAAAGTTTTACATAATCCTGACTGTCCTGATTCATCATATCTTGAACAGATTGCCTTACATCATCTGGTAAACAACTTGAATCTTGATTTGTAAACTTTGACGGAGTTTGCGACAATGACACTTCACCAAATAAGCGTTCCATGACATCATTTTGTGACCTGATAAACAAACACTAAGAATAGTGTTATAATTGATAGTAAACGAAAGAGATAGTTAATCGCAGATGTTTAATCCATTATAAAAACTTCACCTGTGATAGATACTATGAGATCATGTATATTGATTTTTTACCACCACTTTCATGCAGAATTTCATATGTACTCAAAACTTAGGTTTTTGTTTAAACTAAAACAATATTTCTTATATAGATCATTTCATATTTAAATTAGTTTTAGCAAAACAATTTAAGGTAGTTTACAATATATAGCCAAAAATATCAATTATAACCAATTTAACCTAGTGTCTTCAATACTTCGTGGCTCAGTAGATTGTATACAAGACGTACTCCTTGATGGTGAAAGAGAAAGATCACCACCAAAAAGTCGATCCATCATATCCAAACGTTCTCTACATGAAAATAACCATAGAAAGTTATTAGTCACTAATTTAATTTATTTCCTTTTTAAATAAAAATATCAGACAACTAACCGCTCGGCATCAAACTGTTGAATATCGAGAGCTTTCTCTGGAGTTCTAAGGGAACTTAGAAAAGCATAAGCCACAGAGTCTGTACATAACTGCAATTCTAGGTTATCATATATTAGAAATTTCTTTAGCAGATATAAATTGTTTTCTTCATAAATTATGTTGCTAACTTAAAGACAGTTCTAGTTTCATTTCAAATTCTCCTTAAAAATTACACATCACTTATTGAAATAACTAAACAAATTTTCCTATTAATGAAACGTATCGTTAAGATCTCATGAAAGTAATGATTTAAATCAAAACACTTAATGACATAAAGCTAACCTCTGAAAAATCAGTGGCTACTCTTGTTGCATTTTTTTTTTTCTCCTGACTCTTAGCTAATTCAACAGCTAACCTTGCTTGATACTGACTTACATAGCCACCTTGAAAAAAAATCCATTAGCACTTCTCTTTCCAGCACAAAAATTGATAATACCAACTATTTCATATACAACTAATAAGAGATTAAATAAAATTCTCTCACTTCCAAATTATTACCTAAAACTTAGTTAAACATTTAGGACTTTTGGTCTGATAGCCCGTGCAATCTATGGAAAAATATTTTCCGAAGATGGCAACTAAACGTTAGTAAGAACCGAACACACAGATCACTATCTACACACCGCCTTTGATTACTATATTTCTACATACTCCGAAATTCTGTATCTAGATCACATCGATATTCTGTATACTAATTAAGCAAATAATGGTTTATCTTTTTCTTCTATTTTAACTGCTTTAAATGACATTTTAAATAAAGTTTAATAAGAACACACTTTCTAGCATTAATTTCAAGTAATATTCACGACAAATATACCATAGATCTCATCATTAATCAGCATGAATGAAAACTCTATTTTATTAATATACTAAGACAAGACTGATATCAGGTCCACTGACAAGCACTTACAATATATATCAAGAATGTTTAATAAACATTTCTTAGTAACTTTCTCCAAATCTCTATACATTAAAAATGTACTATGCGGTACATTTGAAAATTAGCATAAATTTGGCGAAGGACAAAGTTTCCGCTACGTTTTTTTTTGGCAAATTTCCATTATAAAATATATCCAATTATACGCTGTCTACATATTCTAGTATTATTTATAATAAAATAAAACAGTCGAAAGAACTTCTACTTTGCTAATATTAACCTGTTATTTCCCTACTGCAATTTTCAGCTGCACCTACAATACATTAATTTAGCCTAAAGTATTGAAAAAATAAGGACATTTCAAATACTTCAACTTTCTATTAAAAAAATTCCGTAAAAAGTCTCAGATATTAAATATACCTATCTATCTTTATATAGTACCTTACCAAATGAAATCACAATTTGGAAGTGCAGTGTATATTTTCCACCCTAGATATACAAAAACTACGACAATTACATTAGCTTACCTCTTTTACCCATCATAATATTTGTGTGGGATGTAACATTTGTAGGAAATGTTTCAGAAAAAGAAGTAATGCCAGGATGTTTTGATGGCAAAGATGAAACTATAGAACGAGACGTCGGAAGACGACTCTAAAGGAAAAGTATATAAGCATCTCTTCAAATTTCGAACAGCATAAACAATAAATTAATCGTTCTAATATTAGTATACCACCAATACATTTAGAAGCATAGTTTTAAAAAAACCACACCTTCGCCTTCCTCTTTCCACTTAGCGTTCTGCACTGCTCAATAAAAGCAGCATTTTCCTCTTGTACAATCGTACTTTCCGTCAGAACAGGTGCAACTGGTGGTAAAGTAACAGCTTGTGAATTCTGAGTTAAAGAAAACCGCATACTTAAATTTCATAATAATGATTTCGTTTATTTTACTAGATAAAATATAGATACATGATGAGGAACCTAAAGTGAATTGAAATAAAAATTTAAACCAAGGTACCAATTTATCATTAACACTTCCACAAGGAACATTAGTGTTATATTGAGTATTATGTTTTGAGCGTGTATATCGGGATAATGAAGACCTCATCTTTGCAGGGGGGTCGTCACTAAAACATCGCATATCAAAGAAAAATTTTGTAAAAAAAAAGACCATTATTATGGCCAAATTGAATTAGATGTATGTCATGTCAACAATTATATAAGAATTTCTTAATTTCTCACAATATAACAAATATAGATGCATAAACTATTAAGGAATTACTCACTAACATTAATAAAATCATGCATTCTGACAAATGTGACAACTGGTTATTAAAGACAATCTAGACGATGATTTTATAAGAAATACAAGTTTTCATGCAGAAAAACAACCCAAATGAGTAGAGCACAATAACATTGCTTACACAAGCTCGTCCACCTTTTCATCGCGATCCCTCTTACGTGTTACTTCTGATAGAGATTCACCATAGTTACGAGACAGGATAGTGGTTAAAATTTCCCATGCTTCAGCGTGTTTACGAGCAGTACTAATCGAGTATACCATCTCTATAGTTGTCGTCATACCGCACTAAAATGTGTAGTTATAAACTTATATGAATTATTTTATATTAACAAATAATATCATTATAATTAAACAATTATAAAAATCTCACCAAACAGTATAGCTCAGAAACAGTTGCATCACCCACATTAATTACATCTAGGCCATCTTTAAGGAATGTTTCTCTCAGAGTGAATGCATTTGGAATTTGGACGGAGTATGAAGGCTCTGTACTGACAAAAAAAGATTCATACCAATTTTTTTTTAAATGTACGGACCTGTATTAGTTACTAAATTGTTGGAACGTTTTGTTTGCAATAAATAGCGATGTTCATATTCCTTCTTTAATCTGAAATTATATTTAAATTCTAATATTCCAAGAATAAAATATTTGGAGAAATAAAATAGTATTTAATGTACTAACTTATTTATGGAAATTCCTACAGATGGCGAAATTTCCGATTCACTGACGACTACTCTGCCGACTTCAGTACTTTTCCCAGGAAATATACGTAGCTCCATATTAGACTTAAATACATTTTCACGACCATCCGTAGCCTGAGGTAATTAAGATGGGAATAATAGGTTATCAAAATTCAAAATCTAAAGATTGGAAAATAGAAAATAATATTGCAAAATAGTTACTAAACGTGAAAATACCATCCGATCTAAGGGAGAAGCCCACTTTTTCTTGAGTAGATGAAAGACTCTAGACAATCGGTCATTGACAGCAACTCTAATTCGTATCAGAGGATTCTGTTCGCATGTAACCTAAATGACGCAAATAACTTATAATAAGAAACATGCACTTATCTAAATTTACGTAGATTTGATGACAAAAAAACATTAATGAATTTTACACCAGAAAAGTGGAATTGAACTAAGAGGATATTGCTTATATATATAAATCAACAATAATTTAGTAAGAATAAACAGCTATAATCTAAAAATATATACACATACCACATAAGACGCATCTCTATACGTCATGGGTTTCAACGAAATAATTACTTCTGGTGGAAATTTCTCCACTAGACGATGCTCTAGAAACAGTTCAGAGAAAATTATATATATATATAAACTATTTTTATAGATGAGTAAACAAAATTTTACTGATTCTGTATTAGTTCTATAATGCACTTTCTTTTAATAACCGGTTAAATTAAATACCATTTAGAACATTTTTTAGAAGGAAAATTTAGAATATTTGTAGGTTACTAAAAGTACTACTCGCTGAAAGTAAAAAATTTACAATAGCTTAATCGAATATAATATAAATTATAGAGGAACTTGTGTATCTGAATGTTTTACAATTATAACCTAAGTGGAAATATTTCGAATAGGATTATGACACATTACTAACGTGTGAAGAATTTGAGAAGAGAAGGGCAAGGTGGTGTTTTGATCACAACTGTTTTTTTTTTAACTCGAATAGATGTTGACCTATAAAACAACTACACACATTGATTCCTAGGTTTCACTGGAACACATTCTACTTACCCTTCAAAGATAAGCTCCTTCATTTTATCAGGAATATATCGATGACCATCAGTTCGCTTTTTCCACTCGCATGCATTAATCACCAAAAATAGCTCTTTGGCATCACGACTTATATTACCAAGGGCATCTATATAAACAAATATAAAAGCAGTCTATGACCCAAAAATATACAATATCCAGGCGCTAGCGAATGTTATAACCTTACGCTTAAGAAATACCTTCATTTAGCGATATAGATTGTTTGAGAAACTTTAGTGAGTTGAAATAGAAATTCTTCGTTTGATCCTTATCCTTAAGAACCTTCCGTCTAGTCATCACTTTCATCACACCGTCGAAATCTTTTCCATACTAAGAACAAACAAAACGTTGAAGACATTCAATGATGAAAAAAGACCTATATTTATATCCCGAAAAGCTTACTTGTTTTAGACCTTCATAATACGACATAATCTCTTCATGGCTCCACATCTTCACACGTTTCCGCATTCGATCTTCTTCATTTGCTTCCAACGGATACGATGAGACTGTGGTAGTCTCAAAAACTTTGTTCTAACAGAATAAATAAATAATAGAATACATCTGGTTAAATCTACACCATATTCACTATTAAATGAAACCCTTACAAAATTATAGACAACGTCACCCACTCACTGGAATAAATACATCAGCATAATTATTGTGTGTAGTTGGTATAGTAGTCACAGGATCGGAAGTTGCATTTACTCTTGTTTCGAGTACAGGTGGTGGACGAAACGCCATTCTACGTCGAGACATTGTCGTTGAATACGTATTAGTAGTGCTATCCGTTGCATTATTCAATGAGGACAATGGCGTTCCAGAATTCTCAGGTTGAAGAATTTCAGTTGGCATTGATAATTTGTAACGAAAACATAATCATCGCCCAAGTTATCGAAAGGATAACCGAAGTTTTATAAAGAAAAAAACTCAGAATACGCAATATTTTACAAGTACTAGTGCATTGAAACACTATATCACTAATCATTTAGACACATAAAATTTATTCTTAATTTAACATTTAATACAATATAATCAACGTATACCTACATTGCCTGCTTGTTACCGTTACTGCATCAGCTACCATAAAAGCAGAATAGAACCCCACACCAAATTGACCAATTACCATTTCCGCATTATCNAAAACACTAGCAGTTTAATTAATTTTTTCTTCAAATAGTCATAATATGCCACTTAGAATCTTTTTAGTAATTCCTGCTAGACATTTAAGTAATTCTTTAGTAATTTATAATACACTAATACCAGTTCTTAAATTGACGCCTAATATAATATAATATAATCAATAAAATATATCTACATCATCACTTTCAACAATATGTCATTTTATTTATGAAAGCCTGGCAATCCATAGTCTTCAGGCATAAAATCTTCCAGACTATCCAAAACCTGACGGACGCTAAAACATGAAAACAGTGAACATGATATAACACACGTAAGCCATTAAAGATAGAATACATTTTTTAAAATATATTATGCATACCTAAGTATATCTTCTGATATTGTGAGAACTGATTGTTTATCTGGCACCATTACGCACTGCATACCTGCAGCTAATGCAGCTTGAACTCCATTTGGAGAATCTTCAAATACAAGAACGGAAGCAGCTAACGTGGGAGGAGACGGAAACCTACATATAGTTGAAGGATGAAAATGAAAATTGGATGTAATAAAAATTTTTTATCACATAATATACACAAATTCTTAGTTGTGCACTGTTAATTTTAGTCCGCCTATATTTTAACGGCATCCACTAACGAAGCGATAAAAATAAGATGATATGCCAAATTTAGATCAAAAAATTGTAGGAATTTACGCTGAAAAATTCCCTATCAAATTTAATTTCTCTACTATAGAAAATACCTATACATTTAAAAATTAATCATGAATACAACATAACTATAGGATTAAATATAATAATTTAAAGCATCTTGAATAAAGTCATACCTTTTCATGGTTTCTAAGAATCCATCTGGGAACGGCTTTCCTCTTTGCACCATTTTATCATCGCCACAAAAAACTTTAATAGGGATTAGATCAATCCACTCCTTGTGTGAAAACGATTTTTGTACAAAGGTACGACTACAGGAACCAGTACAAATAGCAACAGGAACATCTATTATTGATGATGGTAATAATAACAATAATAATTGCAATCCTATTTTATTAAAAAGGATTTGAGGTATTTAATAGTGATGTGGAATTTTAAATGCTAAATATTATAGAAACGATTAATTAGTACTTAGTAAGACCCATAAAAGATCTCACCATTTGCAACAAGATGTGTAACGAGTTCTCGTGCACCAGGCATCGCAGAGCAATTACTGAACATTTGTTCCAGCATTAAATCATAATCTTTAGAATACTCCGTAGGACTAATTCTATCTGCTATTCCTACCTGAATAAAACACTATATAGACTATACTATGATTGTATATTACGTTATATACTCAATAAATTACTTGTATGAATAAATACACCTTACTTTATTTAAAAGCCATTCTATTGCTTCATTATTCTTGCGACCCATCATACCTTAAAACACTGTTTAATTAGGTGTTACAATAAACTCAAAAATAAATATAAAATGCACCAGACTTGATCTCCATTGTAAATTGTTTTCCGAATCGTTGAAGCATCTCCTGATTAGCTACCGTGTAACATGGTTCTGTGTCTACTAGCAAACCATCGAAATCAAAAATAACGTGCGTCACTGGCACGAACGGCGCAGGCATTCTAAAATTTAAATACATTGCTTTAGTCACTATAATACACAGATAATAATGGAATTAACAATAATAAATAGATATATTGATGGTCGAAAAGTTTAAATTACATGAAGAAAATTACTTTGAGCTCACACTAAACACTAAAAACATAGATAAACATAATATAATTTAGAATAATTCTTCCACATGTGGTGACAATGTTGCCACTGCACAAAATTATTGCAAAAATGAATACTCGATAGGGATCGGCAATTCAAATAAAACCTAAGCGTATGTAAAGTTTAAAGGTGGAAATCAAAGTATTTAATACTTAAGTTTGACTAATTGTACATTTCATATAATAAAAGCATAGCTATTAGGAAATGTCCTATTAGGCTGAGGTGATTTCCCGTAAAAATAGAGCGCAGACATAAAACATCATATGAAGAGTAATTGGTGAAAATTCCAGTTTCAATCTGAAGTGATCCATAATATTTTTGGAGTTTGGTGGGTATTAATAATTAATATATAGTTGAATCATAATGGTGAGTGTAAAGCGCAAAGTAGACTACAAAATATTTGTTAAATAGGTAATTTGAGCTGATTCTTGGAAAAAAAATTAAATTCAAGTTGAAAGAATTATTGCGAGGTAAAGTTATGCACACCATTCCCATGTCTCGAATATTGAAGTTTTTTCTGTTATATTACTGATTGTTCTTCCCTATATATATATACTATGTACGTTATAGGCAGATTTGTTTAATAAAAACATTTAAAAACATCAATGGGGTCAGTTAATACGGTGAAAAAGAAGAATAAACTAGGATACTTGATTAATGAGGATATTTCTTCTGGCATGTTTCGGTTTATTTTATTTTTATATTTAAGCAGTATTTTCCTAACATTTTATGGAATTTTTACAGCTCTCAAACTATCTACCATTAATAGAGGCGAATTATTTCAAAAAAACACTAGCTTGCCTGGTTCTTTGGATATTTGCATATTTTGCTACTCACTGACAACTAATCTACATAGGCACAAAGACGTGAAGATCTTCATTTTAGTAAACTCATATACATACATATGTGTATGCATAGTTTCGAGCTTTATTAGAAGTGTTATTTTAAATTTCAGACTCATATTATATCGAGTGTACCAGAAACCATGAGAACCAATATAAAAAAAGATATGTCGGTCTGTTTAAAGGAACGTCAAACACTCTTAGCCGATAACCTATTCATTCATATCAGCCATCTTTATGAGATATATTCTTCTCAAGACCTACCCAAAACTATCAGATTTTTAGAGAGGTGAATTTATGTTTAATCTGTATTTATAGAGCTAGTTTTTTCAAGTACTTAGAATTTTCTGGACCTAATATCAATAATGTGACATGTAAAATTCAGTCTTGGTCACGTCATTCTACCGCTTTCAAGACCAAAAACTGACCTACATAAACCATTTGATCAGTTCGATCTAACTCCATTTGAACAAGAAGGTAGCCGTAATCAGATTGATATTAGTGTAAAATATGGAGAGAATGATCTAGTAGGTTATATATTATATACGTTAATTATAAATTACATCTATTTTGATATTATCAATTGTTCTAATATTTGTTTTTAGACTAATGTACATTATATTATTTTGATACTTCTAATATCCTGATTCTATTCTATTGCAGGCTGATCTAGGCCCAGTCGAGTTAGATCCACAAATGACATATAAAGAAGGTAATCTAGGAGGTACTTCTAAGGATAATTCAGACTATGTACGAAAGGCAGGAATTGCTCGACAATTAATTATTGAGAAACACCCGCTTCTTTCACATGTACATAAATACTTAGTCACATCATCCGAGAGAAAAAAAGGAAAAGTGAGTTGCTAAATTCTGCCAGAAGGTAGAGGTAAAGTATGTATAAATTTAATAGTAATTATATCATAATTTACTGAACGAATTTAGGATGATGTGAATTCTCATCATGTTATATCTACTATTGTGAATTACGCATCTAGATTATTGTGTGTGATGTTAAGAAAAGAACAACTTCTTGGAAATAAAATTATCACGACACCTAAAGATATTAATTGGGGAATTTTGTTAGAATCATTACATGCTTATTATGAAGCTCATCTTCAAGCATATAGTAGTGGTTCGGTAGTAACCTTTCTAAAATACATAAAGAGGTTTTTTCGAGCCATGGATTTTGTGTTTTATAGGTACAGTAAAATTTTGTTGTATGTCTATGTAAAGAAACGTATTTTATAAACGATACCATAACTTGTTTACGGATCATACGATTAATTAAGGAATATGCTAACTGAAATCAGAGGAGACAATGATGTCCGAAAACAACAACGAGACATGTTCAATAATCGACTTGATATTATGATATCAGACGCAGGGAAAGTCAGTACACTTAATATTTAGGATGTTCATATTAATTGAGTAATTGGACTTATTCTTTAAAGTCACCAAAATATTGGGATTGACTAAGGCTATATTTAATTTTATGTATCGCGAAGAAGGTATGCAGAAGCACGTAGAGATAGAAGTGAAGTATTACTAAGTTATCGTTACTATACAGCAGTTCTGTCAAATGAATATCTTCTTAAATTTGTTGAAAGAGTGTGCTCTAAGGTATGTTCGCATAGGTTTAGGCTTTAATTATTTCGTGTTTTGTTTAAAGAATTGTAAATGGAAAATGCATATACATCTTCAATCTACATAATGTTCAAAATATGGATAATCAAATGTAAACAAATTATCAGTTATTTAGTTTAAACTAATATTCATTAAGGATCCAAAAGATGTTTCTGACACAGAATTCTATAGGTTAGGATTATACTTGATTACTAAATTAGTGATTACAAATGGACAACGGCCAGAGGTGGTTATGAAATTTAATATGAATTTTTTTGAAATGAAACAGTTATATATGATTTTTTTCTTGATTACAATTATCACCAAAGAATAATTCTAGGTTTCTCATAAGCTTCAAATGCGTGACTTCCGCCTTCGCGATACAGAGACAGGAAAAGCGGAAGGAGTTATTATGATTCCATTCCCACGTAATAAAACAAAACAATCTAATATGATGATCGGAGCTAGTGTTGAGACTATTCAACAAATGGAATTCTATTTAAAACTACGAAACATTAGGTTTCCAAATGATTCCCAGGTAGAAGTTTTAAAAAAAAGAGCTTTCTAAGAATATTCTAAGTATTAACTGATTATTTTGGCACTACAATGGTTATAACTAGATTATTTGTATTGGAGATAATTAGCAGATGGAGATCGAAGGTCGAATTCCCTTTTTCTGTAACAATGCTGGAACATACATATACAATATAAGTGCAGAAGTGAGAAGATTTTGATTTTGATTGTTTTCATCGGAATAAGTGTTTAAAAAATAGTTATAGGTTAAAACGTTTTTCGAAGAAGTAACAGATAACGAGATGAACTGGACATTACGTATGGTCCGCAATGCCGCTACCAACACTTGTGCTTCTAGATTTCTAACGATAAATCCGAAATACATGCCACCAGAATTATTTCCAGCACAACCTATTATGGGTCATTCAATCCAGACTCATATCAGAGTACGTCAAGTTGTCATTTCATATTTAGGCAGGGTTCTGTATGGTAAATATTCTATAGCACAACATTAAGTCTAATGGAATGTTACAAATGTCTAAGTGAGGAAAAAAGTTTCAGTGTTATCTTACAAATAGTGCAGCAATAATGCTGAAAGCATTTATGTTTCTTCGAGAGGAAGCTGAAGGAATACCATTATCACGTTCAAATATGGAAAGTGCATTTAACAGAATGCTTAATAAATCAATCGATGATAATGATATGCTTGGCAATTCGCTTAAATATGCTCACATTAAAGATGGATTTCAGGAATCTCTTCCATTTAGAGCAGGTAAGATGATAATATAACAATATATAAATGTTTTAATTGTAATTTCATGAATATTTGAAGGCTCTATCAGTTATTTTGCTGTACGAGGTTCCATCGATAAACATTTGAATGTGCGGAGTCTTTGCAATAATGAATCTATAGTAATAGGACCAGATATCGAGAAGGGACAGGAGACATTTGCATTTTCTTTTTCGGTTTCTATGAATGATCAGTTGACATTGGATAACTGTCGATATGATGAATCAAAGGTTTCTATTTTCCAATTGATTACTGCGTACGATGTAATTCCATTTTAGATATTATAATGTATAATTTGCAGTAGTCTGCATTAATATATATATATATATATATATATATATATATAAAGTATAGTTATTATGTATATCAGAAAAAATTTAAGGTGGCTAATGTTGCTTCTTCTGTGAAACAGTTATTACGGGATGAAGTTGAAGACTTTATAATGTCTGCAGATTCTCGTAAGGAACTTCGAACTGCAATAATCACTATGCAACTGTTTAGTGTGCCTTTTATTATCCTAATTCACATTAAAGCTAAGAATGCTAAATGTGTATTATACATAATAATGAGTGCTATGGATTTATCACCTGTTTTGACTGATTATATTGAATATATGAAGGCTCCTAGAGCCCGTCTTCTCTACTATTCGAATGAGCGACAATGGTATCCACTTGTGAGTATGTATTTAATCTATTTTGCGAAGATATACAACAAGAAAAGTAGATAAAATTTTATTCTAGTCCACTAGTGATAAAGTGCCAAAAAATCCAAAGCAGCATTGGATGGTCTCTAAAAACTCACTAACAAAGGTTTCTATTCTCAGTTTAGAAGAATATAAAGAAGGTCATAATATTATCGAAATTCTTTGCTTTTTATTAAGATTTTAATAAACTCTTGTATTTCAGCATGTACACTAACTATAAATAGATATATAGATGCTTGTAGAAAAGAACGGAGAACTCCAGCTCTTCGTAATTTAGAAAACATATCCTTTACTAATATAAGGCAAAAGCTGCAGCAGATAAGTAAGTATATATTTTATTACTTGTTTGATTCGTTTTATTGAGAATGTAATCGAAATAAAATACAGAAATTAGCAATGTTCTTGATTAAGAAAACGTACAATATGAAAATGCCGAGACAAGAGATGCTCATTTAACCAACAATAAAAGACAAGGTGTGTTTCAAACCAAAAAAATAACAGATATATTAATGTTTTTGTTAATATCGTTTAACCTATTTTTTTTATAGCTTCCTTAGAAGGATATATTTTTGCACCAGACGCTAAACGGTTATGCCAAGATTCAATGGGTAAATTATAACCAATTTTTGAAATATATATTATCCAACAAAAAAAAACCCGAGTTGTTTATGTATATCTATATAATCTAATAAAATAACTTTAGGTACTTTCACAAAAAGAACATCGGAAATCTCCAAACAGTCCACTAGTGATGAAGAAACTTGTAAATAGTCTTAAAATTCAATTCATTTTTATATTCAAACAATTATCATTAATCAGAGCTATGAGAATGATTTTAAGCATTTGATGGAGAGGACCAGATCACACCATTATCGCAAGTATCTCTAGCTCCACGACATGGCAGACATTACGATTGTAATTCGATCCATATGGCATTAAAAACTATATTTTATACCATCTGGAGAGAGCCCAAGAATCTACAAAAAAATATAAGAATACCAGAAGTATACGTCCCACTTCACCTACAGTGTCCTCACAGAAATCTCAAAGATACAGATGCTCTTGCAGCGAATCAAAGATATCATGAATTCCTAGAGATAATTCCAAAAGAGCATCGTAAAGGACAGTTACGTAATCTGGGTAGAGGAGTTCGAACAAAATTAAGTGCTATATTATATTATTTGCATGAATAGGAGAATATAGATGATGTATAACCATTAAATTCACTATTTTTAAGTACCAATCTCGGTTGGAAAACATGTGCTAACTTATGGAGGGCCTATTTTTTATAAAGATTCTACTGAGCACCAGAAATATCTTGATTTGCATTCAAATGAGAGTATGGAATTGGTGGATTCTTATAGGCTCGAGACAAGTAAGATGTATTAAATATTATAATAGATGTATTAGTGAAAGTTTAAATGTTCGTATCATTTAGGGTCTGGAGACAAGAAAATTGTTCAGTATGGTCATGAAGTGTTGAATAATTTTAATATTGAATTAACGAACGGAGAAAAAATAACCTTCTTCGGTCCGTTGATTAATCATAGCAGAGTACATGCAAATCTCAGAGGGTCCATTAAAAAACATAAATCCCAAAATGAAAGTATGTTAATTGATAATAATAAATCTGAAATGAAGAGACTATAGATCTATCATTTCACTCTTTTTTTGTTTTTACAGCTATAACTTATTTTCTATTCACTGCTTGTAAACCTATTGCCGCAGGAGAGGAGTTACTGTGGAACTATGGAGATGAAATTAATCCATCATTTATGTACATCTGTCCTTGTATTACATGCATTGGTAAAGTAAACACCGTTTAAAATTTTATCTGTTTATTTCCTCTCTTTTATGATATTAATAATATACGTTGATATGATAGGGAGGTGCCATTGCGTAAAATGTCAAGGAAAATTGTTCCATGCCAGCAATATATGTCCTATGAAACATCTATTTGAAGAAGTTTTTATGGATGAAAATTGTGTACGAGTTTCAAAAACGCATAATATCATGTTGATAATGAATCGCCTTCTCAAATTTCATGCAACAAACGAGAAGGTAATTTCGCTTTTTGTTTTCTCAATAAATAAATACAACAAATATGTGTGTCTAATAATTATAAACACAATTTCAGACACGGAAGGTAATAGAGAAATCATATTTGTGGTTAAATAAGATTGAGAAGACTGAATTAGATATGAATGAATTGCGAAGAAAGCTTATAGCCAATAATTGCCAAGGCGTTCCACAGATAACACGCGAGAAGATTGTGAAGTCGACGTTCGAAAAGAAGACATTTACAGTAAAGGTGTAGTGGTCATAAAAATTTTCTTACACACTATACAATGATTATATGAAGCTAAGACATTGGTATTCATATCGGTGTAACATAGATATTACAGACACTATTGAAGTTTATTTATTTCACTGGAACACCAATTTTTGTTCTTGACAATATCAACCAAGAATTACCGACATTGTATTTTATCAATGAAGAACGCCATACTAAATATCGACATTCTATAGCTGGCGGAATTTTAGTTAAAGGTATTAACTCATTCATCATTTATCAAATTATTCATAATGGTGTTATTTTGTTGTGTTTTTAAAGAATTACAAAGCATTCAGTTAAATTATTTTAGAAGAAAATGGAAATACGATATACCATCAGCTGATGCAGATAGATGACATAGCGTATAGACGAAGTAAAAATGTGTCATTATCACTGAAGTTACTGAACTGTATTAGTATTGAAATGAATAATATTGATCAAATTGAATAATAATTAAGCCTAAATATATACTGAAGTGAAAAAAAAAATCATTTAATATTTATGTACGTGAATATTAGAAATCATAACATTATTATAATGTCCATTTATAGTATGAATAGGTGTTAATATAAAACTGACACAAAGTTATCAGTGAAGTTTAAAGGAGAAGAATAAATATATAATATTTAAATATGATATACAGTACAACTATATAAAAAAAATAAAATATTGGACAAATGTATACATAAATATATATATATATATATATACCTATATTAATATAAGCGTAGAAAATTTTCGACATTAATAATCGAACATAAAACCATGGTGAGGTTTTAATCTCGCCTGACATTTCAATTAAAATATATTATTTTAATTTTATGATATTCTTATTAATAAATTATTATTCAAATACACTAAAATACATATAGATAAACGCATAAATGCATTCACTTTACCATAAAAATGATAGGTGCAAAAAAAAAACCACATAAATAGAGAAACAAAAAAATTTATCTATTTATCTATATATATGGCCGAGAAGATTTTTCAAAAAATACAATAAAATAACTATACTGATAATATTTAAAAAAACACAAAAAAAAAAACAAAGAAATCAGCATAAAAAAATAATATTAATAATCATGTAGAAAAAATATGACACTAATTAGCAGTAATTAAAACTCGATACGTATTAAGTGAAATGACGTATATGTATATGTACATACTGGCTCTGGCCAGTAATCTCATTCGATTCTTGGTTTCGATCAGTAAATTGTACAAATCACTGTCTCCACTCAGTAAATTCATTT